>JAVQJX010193156.1:0-14997 GCA_036025115.1 Ambassis agassizii
CATACACAGATTATGCACAGATTGTGGTGTTTTAATAAAATGTTTTAATATTTTTTTTTATTTATTTTTTTAAATGCAGCCTGGATAAAAACATGTTTTATTTAATTGAGTTGTAATGAGGACAAAAAGCCTCTTTGTACACATTATCACAACTCATGTACTCACATAGTAAATGTGCTGCTTTCTATGGATTCTGGTGCTATAAATCACTCACTTACTTCACATCACTCAGTGGCATGAGTGGGTCCTATTTTGCATTTTAAAATGAACTGCGTTAGTAGTTTCCCTGGTGTCATGTTTATTGACCCCTGTGGTAAGTCTCACCTCAAGACTTGGTCTCTAATTTAATGCTGAAGCATTTCTTTATGATTGTAATGTACAGTCAACAGAAAACATGGCTGCCTAATCAATCAGGGCCCCCTTTCAGTAAACAGAGGGGCCACTCTCAGAAAGCTTTTATATTCCCAAATCATTCCATTAATAAAAGTCACACACCAAGCAGGGAATCCATTTTGCTGATTTACTCAGGCTACACTGGCGAAAAACAGCTGCTTAATATCCCACTTGAAAGCCCCGCTCACTTCTTCTACTGTTAACAAGCCATTATAGTGAGTTATGCGCCGCCTTCTCCTCTGCATAAATTCTGTTTTTCCTGTCTAGCTAAATAGTCCCAAGTTTTAAAGGAAGGGCCTTTTGTGGATTTCAGTGAGCTATCACAAATCCTGTCTCTCCATCTTTTCTATGGGCCAGATCTGCTGTTATTACCTCTGTTGTGTATTCTCCTCATGTCCCAGGGGTGTATGTATTTGTTGCTGCATTATATCCTCATAGTCACAGCTTGTTGTAGATATGAAGGGACTTGCTTTACGACATGCATATGTCCTTTAAGGCTGCATTATAGAAAGTGTTTTTAATGGAGGAGACACTATGAGCAAAAGCTGTGAGTATGAGGTAATGTCAGGGTGTTAATTGAGCTAAGTGTGGCATGGCTGGTGATAAAAGCCCCATTAAATGAGTAACAGCCTCTAAAGTGTCATGCATGCAATCCTGCAAGGAAAAAATTCACTGTAGATAAACATCCATGTGTGTTACCTAATGGCTCCCCCAAGATGACACCTATCCAGCTCTCCTGTCTTAGGTGAAACACAGCAATAACGCTGTCTTCTTTTATTTCTTCAGGTGGATCGTCAGTCACAGTTCATCCAGGGTTACAGAGTGCTGTACAGGCAGACATCAGGGCTGGCTTCACCAGGACCATGGCTGACCCAGGATGTGAAGCTGCCATCTGAGCGCAGTGTCATCCTCATTGCGCTCAAGAAGGGGATTGTTTATGAGATCAAGGTCCGGCCTTATTTTAATGAGTTTCAAGGCATGGACAGTGAATCCAGGACGGCTCGGACAACTGAAGAAGGTATGCTGTGGAAAAAAATATGTATTCAGTGGAAGCAATAAAATAATAAAAAGTCAAACTGTGGTATGTCCACTCCAATATGGGCTGATGGATGACACATGACCCCGTAGTGCTTTCATGTCGGCTCTTGTAGTAGCATCACAGAGATCCCGTCTCTCGCTTTCATACTGAGAACTGAGATAATATGTATTAATGGGTGTGTATGTGCATGTATGCTTGTGCTCGCCTGTTTGACCTTCCTGCTGTGTTTTTTTTTGTTTATGATCAGTGTTGTTAGTCCCAACCTTCTTCTAATCCATCACACAGCGGTCATAGTCCTGAGCTGTGATTGGACACAACACACATTTTCCTTCTGTGAAGATCTGTCGCCCAAAGCGTGATTCATACAGGTTGTGACAAGGCCACAGAGCTGTGTGGCACAATATCACACACAGGCACACTGACACAGGTCTGGTGTTGGATGAATTTACTATTTTGACCTGTGCCAGAACAAACATACATCCACTGGTACAGCACCAGCCTTCCCCATACCTTTGAGTCTAATAACTTCAATTATGACATGATCTGAAGTAAAGACACACAGCTCATGCCCGTAACAGCACAAAAAAAGACAAACACAGACACTTTATACTGAGACAAACCCTATCTTGCCACAGCATATTCAGGTCTGCATGTATAAAGAGACAGTTCACATCCTGTCGGGATGACAGGCCCATTTATTTTCCCTTTCTCACAGGGACCATATCTCCTGTGACCAGCCACTGTGTACGGACGGCAGTAGTGGAAGTGCACACACACTTACAGTAAATGCATACATACCTACACACATCTGCTCCCCAAGGCCTCCAGAACCTACATGTCCCAGCTATTACCGATGCTGATAACAGCCCCATGCTTTACTCTATCCACTTTCTATTTCTGTCAAAATCCTGCCACCTGTGCCTGGTCATAGGTAATACACATGGCCCCGGGCTCCTCAGAGACCTTGGGACTACTGAGAAGGGTGGCTGGATGGATAGAGAGATCTAGTTCATAGGGTGATTAAAACATAGGTTGTCCATTAGCTAACACAATTAGAGAATCCCCAGAGCAGGTCCATGGAGATGTAGGGTTACAGTCTGCCCAGCGCTCTGGTGCTGTGTCCATTTTTGTAGTCTCCCTCCTCCTATTTCACACATTCTCTCACTCTACATGTGGGCAGTCATATCATGGCTGATAAATGAATTCTGTCTGCTATTAAATCCCACTGAATGATTGTGCTAGGAGTTATCATTTACCCAAAGTAATGCTTATTTAAGGGAAAGGGAATATCATTGTTAATGTTCATTTGTAGACTAATCAGCCATGTTGATCTCTAGGGAAGGTCTACAACTTCCTCCTACATCACCCATGTTTTTACATTAGCTCATTGCTACTTTTTTGTATGGATATGAAATGTTTGCATTCCTTCATCATTCAGCACAGCACAGCATGGGCATGCAAGACAGGGGGTCACATTCCTGCCTGCCATACATCAATCCGCTAATGGCTCTATTAGCACAGCCTCTGAGGCCTCTAATGAAAAATGTGTATTGTTTAGCACAAATATGCATGATAATAAGCTGCTAAATCATTCATAACATTAACTTTGAACGACATTGTCTCTGATGGCTGCCACGCACATATCCAACACTTTGTCACCTGAATGTAATGCAGCATTTGAGAGCCCTGAGCGTGATGGTTGATCAGATGCTCCCTTGGTAGATTGTTTCTAATCTGGCCAAGGTGTTGGGTTCATCATTGGACCCATTCATCTTCTACCATGCCAGAGCCTTCTGGCTCTCTGGGGGCTGGTGTAGCCAATTGCACTGAGGGATGAGCACAGATTTACAGGGTGACACGTGCCATTTTGGATGGAGGTGAGGTGAGGGAGAGGCAGCCCAGGAGTAATTGACCTGTCAGTATTCTGCTGTGGTGCCGCTCCCCTGCCAGCCACTGCGGAAATGAGAAAACATTATTTTTAAAACGTTATTTCCAGTTGGGCCAACTGTTATTTATTTTTCTTCTTACCCCTTGTGGGGTCAGAAGATTGTTGCCATCAGAATAACAACAGAGGTTTATGAAAGCGTAGACTTGTCTTGTTTCTATCCACTGTCTGCCTGTGGATAGAACCAATTCACTTATATGTGCCTCACTCTGTACCGTCCCTCTGATCCCTACCTACTGGCTTTAGTTTCATCTGGCTGATCGATAGAATCACTCAATATGTTTACTGAGACCTTGTTTCCTTCCCCTAAAATGTATTTTTTTCATAGCTCCTTCTTGTCTGGGTTTCATCCTATAAGCCTGTTGACCCATGTGCCACCCAGGGTTGGTCAATGCAGAGTCTTAACATTACTAGAGCGCTTTCCTGAATGTGCCAGGCCATTTTCCCCAAAAATCAATAACAGAATTCTCTGTGCAAATCCACCAGTCTGTTAGCCTGACCAGCCATCCTAATTCTTTTTCTCTTCTATACAAAAAATTAGTCTGGTGTCTCCAGGTTCATGTTTGATTTCCAGGGGGCTTCACCAACAGACACAGAAACCGCGTGGTGATACCATTGGTTTGAAGTATAACCAATAAAAGAAAGGAAGTATGTGCAAGGTCAACAAAAAAAAATAGTATCAACAAAAGAGAATCAATAGTGTGCAGTATAGGAAACGTGTCTGTTGACAGTGATATAAAAACTTGAAAATATAAGATGTTATTATCAGTTCCATGAATATTTTTAACAAGGCAAGCAGCAAGATCTTTTAGCATGTTTTTGCAGTAACACTCCAGATTAGTGCGATGGGCTTAGTCCTGAGTGGATGGATTCCAGACCCATTTCTCTGAGACAATTTTTGCAATTTGAATGTTTGGCTGGGCTACCAGGCTGTAGCAGAGGATACTTTAAATCACACTGAAATGATATAGACAGACTGTAGCCATATCAGATGTGCCCTGGTCCTTTCATGAAAATATCTTGATAGCCTTCAGTCACCTGTGCAGTCGCTGCTGTCTTCAGCAGTGTGTGTGTGTGTGTGTGTTTTGGTGTACGTCATCCTAAATGTTCTCATTTCTTGTGCTTTCAACACACATTTCTGCATCTGATCATTCATCATTGACCTGGATACTCCATTTCTCTTCTTGCAGCTCCTAGTGCACCTCCTCAGCAGGTAACAGTCCTGACCGTGGGAAACCAGAACAGCACTTCCATTAGCATCTCCTGGGACCCCCCTCCACCAGACCACCAGAACGGCATCATCCAAGAGTACAAGGTTTGTTCTGGCTAGTCAGCACTGACTCTCATGTAACTTGTTCAAAGCAAATGGACTCAAGCACATCATTATTTTTCTCCCTTTCTGCTTCAGATCTGGTGTCTAGGGAATGAGACACGCTTCCATGTAAATAAGACTGTGGATGCAGCCATACGGTCTGTGGTGGTGGGAGGGCTGCAGGTGGGAGTGGTGTACCACGTGGAAGTGGCTGCCAGCACAAGCGCAGGGGTCGGAGTCAAGAGTGAACCACAGTCTATCATCATTGGTGAGTGTGAATGATTAAAAACTCAACTTTTTTTTTATCAGTGCTAAATCTCAGCTGTCCTGAATAAAGTGAGAAAAACAGAAATATTACGATGAATTACTAAATAGCTGAAATTGTTAACACATTGCTTTTTTTGATTTGTGGCTTGGGCTACATGTGATTTATGTGGAGCTGAGGCAGATTGTGCCTGATTTGACCCATAACTGATGGCTTGGCCGGCAGCATGTTCTTATTTCCCCTGTGCCACTCACATAATCCATCTCTGAGAGCAGAGCCCTGAGCTCGCAGTTATAATAAGTTATATGTTTGCTTGTCTGCAGATGTGCAAAGGGGGATAATAGTGTTTAGATTATTACTTAGTAATATCAAGATAAAAGCAGTCATAAAAAACAGCATGCACAAATGCATGTATAATTAGATTAGTTTTCTTTGTATGTGTGCACTTGTTCATATCAGTGTGTGGGAACATTAATACTAACTCATACATTAGCAGGAAATGATAGGAAGTAGACTAGATGAGCAATGATTGGAGATCAATAGAGGCCATGGTCCTTTTCCTTTCATTTCACATGGTGGCTTTTTACTGGAGGTGGAGTGAATTAGAGGCTGAGCTGAGCTAAACACTCTGCTCACCTGGGGTTTTGTTATAAGCTTTTTGGCTCTGTCCATTTCAGTCAGCACATCATATTTGACTGCACATACCTTAGATGTATGAGTGCTCTATGAAATGAATAATTCAGTTGAAAATCATCAGGTCTTCTTTCTGTCTAAATCTTGCTCTCTCTTTATGTATCTGTATGTGTGGTGTTTAAGTTCACCATAAAAGGATCAAATGATGCACAGGAGTGCATTGATATTTTTTCTCTTCTGTAACTTCATCCAGCTAGCATCACATTAATGCTCCCTGTGTGTCCCTGTACCTCCAGGTAAGGAGTTCCGGGATGTGATCATTCATGGAAACCGGAACAACAGCATCACAGAGCAGATCACTGATGTGGTGAAACAGCCTGCTTTCATTGCTGGTATTGGAGGGGCCTGCTGGGTCATCCTCATGGGCTTCAGCATCTGGCTTTACTGGAGAAGAAAGAAGAGGAAGGGCCTGAGCAACTATGCAGGTTAGAGTCATCATAGTCTTATATTCATTTATGTAAATCCACAGTTCTTCTACCCCTCAATAAATAATTGATTTTTTTCTTCCTTTAAAGCAAGAGCATTTCACTACTGTATTACCATCCTTCAGTGTTAATGAATGTCGTCTTGATTAAAGATTGTAGAAGCTGCTAGCAACAAGCCTTAGATGGCTGTAGTGTTAAAGCTCAACAGGGAGACAGATGTCAGTGTGAATCATTTCCAGAGGGCTACAGTTTTTGACAAATCCACCTACAGTGTTGGTTATTAGCCCAGGGTGATGGAGCTGAGTGGGCAGACTGGACTCTCTCCTGGTGACTGAAGCTGGAGTCTGTCCAGCTCTCCTCCCACACGCTGACCCTGACATCTTACTGAGTGACCCCACAGTCAATACTAGAAACGACCAAGTCCACATGCTCTGCCAAGTGTACAAGATTTAATTAGAGAGCCGAAAATGGTAATGAAGTGACGCTTTATTGCTGCTGTCAGTGCAATGCAATATTTTCACCGTAATATTGTCCTTATTAATAGGGAGAAAGTTAAGAGAAAGCAATTATGTAAACAAACTTTATTATTACTTGTACAGCTGCTGCAACCTGGCTTGGCTGATTTCTTCTTCATTTCTGTTTGTTACATTTATATGTTTGTGCGTTTTATTTTGTTTGTGCCACCGTCTCTGCACCTCTGAGCTGGCTGCTTTTCTGGCTGTCACTGGGTGACGACATTGGTCTCTCATTCTCTGACTGTCCGCACCTCTCAGCCCGACCCCGTCCCTAGTGTGCAGATACCCCTAAAGCACCGCTTACCTCTGCAGGCTTTTAACACACAACTTCTCTGTCTTCTTGTTTTGCAGTTCAGTCCTTCACCTTCACCCCTGCAGGTACTGTTCATTTGTCCCGTCTCCTCACCAAACCTCAACGCAGATTCATCTCCTGCCCGCTTATAGTAGTATTTGCTTGGACTGATGGTCACAGCTAATGCAAATTGAAACCTCATACTAATGAAAGCAAATGATCTTGTCCGACAATCAAATTTACAAGTCAAAGGTACTTCAGTTTGTCATTAGCTATGACCTGGATCCTGCAAACTTAACCTTTTTTCCTGTCCAAGCTACAGCCTTATTTACATGTTGTGTTGTATTTATTGGTCTGTTGTGGCAATCCATTTTTTTTGTCTTTTTCTTTGTGGCGTTTTTGTTGTGCAGGGTACGACTGTCCATTTTTCTCTCCATTCTCTTTTTTTTTTTCTTCTTTTCAAAGTTGTGTTGCTCTCTACCTATCTATTCTCCCTTGGTGTCAGTTACACGTAGTCAGCTGGGTGGTGCATTTTGTTTTTTTCCCCTGTTTACTTGTGCCCTTTACTTTGATGATTTCCCCCTCTGCTTTGCCTATAGATATTTGGCTTCATTGACAAAAGTTATATTTCTGATGGATGTCAACATCTGCCCCTTACTTAGATAAGTTAGACCAATGTGTGATTGGTGGAAGACTGAGAGAGTCCTCTAGTTGGGCTTAAAATGGTAAAAGATGAAAAAAAAACTACAGGTTGAAATTTGTTAGGGGTCCGAGAGGTGCGCCTCCCTCTTTTTTCCTGGATTTACCTTAATGAATAACATTATTTTGGAAAACTATACATGTAGCTACGTGGTCCCAGTGGAGCCAAAAGCCCAATTTACTCTGGATTTTCCTCTGCAGCTGTAACAACAGATTAAGGAAAACATTAATATGTGAAACGTGTTTTAAATTGGAAGCACACCTCAGAGAGGCCAGAGAGGAAACCGCTTATTTCACAAAAGAGTTTTCAGTGTCAAGCACAAAGCAAGGTTAAATACAGCATAGTTAGAGAGAGAGAGATGCTATGTCCAACACAAGTCAGCATGCAGAAGCTGAACACTTCTGCACTTTCTTGCTCTTCTCTGTATTGACAATTAGTTGATGTATTGAGAGTGTCCAGTCTCAGCCTCCTAAAGCTGTCACCACAGAAGACGTAAATCACAACACTGTTGCTGCGCACTGCCAGCACAAATGAGATTTGATGGAATTTTTATATGCTGATCATTCCCACCCCCCACCCCCCAAACCAGTGCTTATTAAAGGGGATTAATCTGTATTCATACTGGAGAAAGTGCTTATCTTGAAGACGGAGGCGAGAAGCACAGCCCTGCTGCCATGTCACTCTGGCTAACATAAAAGTATTCCACAGCAGACCAGAAATGTGCCTGAGCACAGATAGGGACTTCAGAGGCCTTCCCGCAGCACAGCCTCGCCTCCGCCTCTCTCTCCTGTCAGTCCTCACTCAAACAACAGAGTACTCTCTAATGCAAGTTTGGTGGCTGTGGAACAAAGAGAAAAAGCTTTGGCTACAACTGAATAAAGAACGCTGTGTCTGTCTGGAGCTTTCAAAGCTGCAGTTTATTTTGAAAGACCTGCATGTTTATCTGGCTATAACTAAGTATTTTAATTCCACCTGCTAGTATTCTGTCGCTAAAACCTTCATGTTGTAAATAATGCCACAGTGGTTTCAGCATGTATGCAATACCAAGTTTAAACTGTGCTTCCCTCATCTTAAAATTGTGGTTACATTGAGAGAAACATTGGATTAAGTAAGCTTAAGTAATGTTGTTGATACATTAAAACATTTTATTAGCAGCCTCTCTAATGTGTGGGAGTTTCCTCTGGCTGTCATCTGTTACTACGTCACCCACAGAAAAGCCCCATCTCTCTCTCTCTCTCCTGCCCATGTCTAGGCTTGTTGTTGAATCAACTTGAATGAAACAGAGAAGAGAAGAGGAATGTTCAGCCTTCTTCTCTCTTTAATCTCCATCTGTGGAACAAATGAGCCAAATTACTAACAGCTTTCCTTCCCTCTTTTTAGTGAACCAGTTCTCTTATTCTTCCCCCCCCCCTTTCCCCCTCCTCATTGGTATGAGGCGATTTCCAAAACTCTTTTTCTGTGTTTCCTGTGATCCATTGAAGTTCTTACATGCTTAGAAGTCTCCCTGCTGCTTTGTCATCACAACAGAGATGAAATGGATCCTTCACAGCCGTCTCACTCTCAGCCGTGGAGTTTTAGTAGCTGCTGACAAAGAGCGGCCCTTGTTATCTATAGATCACTGTAATGGAACAGGCCACATGCATGGCTTCTGGGGAGCCCTGCTAGCCAGAGGATCAGTAACTCAGCCTCCATGCTCAGAGATAAAAAAAAAAAAAAACTCAATGTGATTAATGAGCCCTCTGCCTTTTCTAATCATTTTTTTAGGCTGAGATTTAATCACAAATCTGATAATAACTCAGCAGCAAAATAAGAAAGATGAAATTAGTTTTCTCTCTCATCAGGCATCTTGTCCTTGAGGAACACATGACATCTTCACTTATGCAAAGCAAAGCAATATGCAGTCTTCATCACTGCACTTAAAAAAAATACAAAATCAGGACAAGACATTGGTTGCAGAGGGACAGCTACACCCCTGAGTGAATCCATCAAGTGTCTGGCTGTGCAATGAAAAAGCTGAATAGTTATTAAAGCACAAGGGCAAACTGGGTGATACAGAAAAGACAACATATCTGAATCATGAAAACAAAACCTGTTTATTTTACTAGAAAGAACTCATTGTCTGGCTTTTTTCTCTCTCGCCTATAGTGACTTTCCAGAGAGTTGACGGTGGTCTTATGAGCAATGGAAGGTGAGCAGTATTTTTTTAAAATGTATCTGTATTTGTATCACCACCCAATAAATAATCATTATGATTTAATCCATCTGACCTTCGCTTTACACAACCTTTCCTCCACAGTCATGCATGAAGTCTATAGCAAGCTGCTTTTAATTCTAATGCTGATAAATGACTGATAGATTGATAGATAACCAATACCTGTTGTGTTCTTACCATGCAAACCGGTGTGCAAATATACATTTCTACCACATCTCCATTCATGCATCGATAGATGAACTCATAAATCTCCTCCACAGAATTAACAGAAACAATTTAAGCAGAGAGTGCTTTTATTTTGTCATTTATCTTCCGCTGCTGACTACAGGCAACCCTGAAGCCCTCTGGAGTGATAAATTTGCCTGTCACCTTGCGTGGGCGGCTGGGATCTGAGCACATGTAATAATGTAAAAATAATTACCCAGGGGAGAGGTGTGTGGAGGTACCCCACTTGCACCCCTATACAGCTTGCTCCATTTCACTGTACGTTAGTGAAAGGGAGAAGGGGCTACAGTGAAAAGGGCACATCTCAATGACACTAGTTACTGAGCCTGGGTATTCAAGAGACTCCCTTGAGAATCCCAGTCTTCTTTCTATCTACTGCTTATCACACCTGACTAGATAAAACCTACAAACACTCAGAGAGTGATTGCAACTAAATCTGACCATTTGTGTCTTTTTGGCTATTGGGAATGTGTCCGCTCTGCAGTCTGGATGCCACAATTTTTTTTTATATATTTTAGGCTTTTTTTCTGTGCATATAACTGGATGCTACGATGGACAATTTTTTCTGTATTGTTCTGTGAGCTGCCAGCAATCTCTAAATGAATTAGCCACGCCACTTGCCATGCCGTTTCTCATCTACTTTCTGCTGTAGTGTTTTCCCTTCAATTTTCCACATAAGTGCTTCTGGTTCTCACTCCAGCGAAAGGGATTTGAAATGTCTGTATTTTTGGTGCTCTATATTTGTCATATCTTTAGTCAGTAGCAGTGACTCCCTCAATTTTCACAACACTGGAATAGGATGCAGTCTGGGGCTCTAATACAAGCTTCTGATCCGTTAGTCACTGCAGTGCCATCAAATCCCAGATGTTGCCACTTCCCCATCTGCCCTGAGACTGAAAATGTGTGTGTAGCACTGTATCTTGGGAAAATGTGTTCATTTGTTGCATGAGATGTTTATTGCATTAATTAGACTATAGCAAATGAAGCCACGTCTGTTTCCCGTTTTTCATTGGCTCCTGCCAGATTGCTCTGACTGAACAATTACACTTAATCGATCACAAAATAAATGATTCATGGAAGATGAATAGGCTGCAGATTGGTAGACCTGCACGATTTGACTTTGGCTGCTCAATTGAAATTGATAAAAGCCGATAAGGGTTCATTCCTTATCCCCCTGCCAATAGGGAGATGGTAATTAGAAGGTAGTAATAACTTCCTATCTCTCTGCTGATCAATATTTTAGTAAAGCAGATTCAGTCCTATTGGCAGGAAGCATTGCAGTGAACAGGTTTCACTTGCACTGTTGCTATGGAGATTCTTTTACATATGAGTGGATGTGAATGTTAAATGACAGCATGTTCACTAAGAGTTAATCTAGGAGGTAATCTGTGTTTCCTTGTGCTTTAAGTGTTAGGTAATGTCCTGCCTTTTAATGCTACTTTTCTTGACTAGTCTGTGTGACCATAAACAACAGATTTATGAAGTTGCTTTGGAATTAATCTCTCTCACTTGGCTTATTTATGGGGGAGCTCAGTGTCAGGCATCTAATGGGAGTATTTATGGTTTCCTTCTTGCTCATCACAAGTAACTGAAATGTCTAAAAGGAAGAGGAAATGCTCCAAATCAAATTTTATCTGCCAAGGTTGCCATCCATCCTGTGTCGAGCAGGGATTAAAAGTTATGTGTCAACTTTTCATTAGACGCATGACCTGATGTCTATCTCCCACGGTTCCCCATTACCACACAATCTCACACACACACACACACACACACACAGATATAAATCAGTCTTATTCTAATTATCCTTTGCAGAAAAACTGCTGTGTGATAAATACAAGGACGATGCAGCCATTTCCACTGTCAGCTCCTTGTCTTTCAAATGGTCTTTCTTGAGTTGGCTGGGGGATGACTTCCTGGAGCACACAGATGAGACAAAAGACACAGTCATATACTTTTAAAAGTATACATTTGTGGTGTAACCTTGCCAGAGTTGAAAACAGACAACAATGTCCACTTCAGCTCTTTGGAATTTCCAGCCTGACAGATGCTTAACGTACAAGAAGCATGAGGACAAAAAACAAAAGAGGTGGTGGAGGTGGAGAGGGGAAAATAAAGGAAAATACGGTATGGCAAAAGAGAATGATGGGAGTGGGGTACCATGGCAGCCAGAAAAAAGGGGGTAGAAGGACGGGCTGAGATGTATTACCCTATAAAAGTGCATGTGTCTGATGCACAGCCATCAATTTGAATGACTTGTCTCCCCCAAGGGCCTGTTTTGGCATTCAGGAACCACAGTGAAGGCTCTTAGCTGGCCAGGGCTGCAGTTCATTTGGGCTCCCCGCTCAGTGGAACAGCTCCTCTCATTAGAACCTGTAGTTGAGGCAGAGAGTGACTGCAGCATTCCCATTACCTGCCCTTGTCCTCAGGGCTTGACTCTCTCCCAGTCCCTCAGAGCCAACACATCACCCTGCTGGAGCTGAGACAAAAAGCCCCATCTGGCAGTTAAGCTGGTAACTACTGTGTTCCACAGCTCCTCACAGTGCACATGTATCTGTAATCTGCTTCTGCACACCTGGAAACTGACAGTGAGGTGCGCCATTTTACCTGCTTTACTGCTTAAAATATAAATTTTGTTTACATTTGAATCCATTTCAACAGACAGTGTCAATGAATTGTCACATAAACAAATCAATCTCATTTAATTCCATCTGCGGTAAGATAATGAGCCTCAAACGTGATTGTACAGTAAAGTGGCCCTAATGGCCTCCCAGCAGTCACCCATGACAGGTTAAAGTCTTGATGGCTGCTTTTATGGTTCTCACCCCCTCAGGAGGGACACAACACCTGTTAAATGGAACTGCCCTTTCCCATGCGCAGGCATCGTGGTGGGGCTACAGCTGAGGTTTGACTTCTCTTCAGACAAGATTTAGACTGTCTGGACGTCACCACAAGGGGTTGATGGGAAAACACAGCAGAATGTAGAAGATATTAATGAGTAAAGAAACATATACATGCGGGTGCCAGCGTGTGCTTTTGCACATGTGTGCACCGCAGAGTGGATGTGTGCATTAGTGTCTCCACAGTGTTCTTTTGTGTTAAAAAACTCACAGAATGTGACAAAGACACAGCAGGAGAAGCAGAGAAATAAAATACTGTTTGCCTGGAGGAACTGTAACTGTGTATGTATCTGTGTAGTATTTCCCCTGACGTTAGAAGTGTTTAGCTTCAGAGGCTTATGGCAAGCTTATCTCACACAAACACACATTCTTGGGCACATTTAAACATGTTTGATTATTTTTGTTCCTTCCCATTTTATTGCTGCTGATCGCTGTCATGTTTTTTTATTCATTATGCCTGAATCCTGTAACCTAATGCTGAAATAAACCATGCATAATATGCAATTGGGGTTGTTCCTGTACAAAAAAAAAGAAGCAGTTGTAGAAATGTGATTTCACAGCCTATGTTTAATCTAGTGTTTCATCCTGTGTTTCTGCTCAGCCGACCGGGCCTACTGAATGCCAGTGACCCAGGCTACCCCTGGTTAGCAGACTCTTGGCCAGCAACCAGCCTGCCTGTCAACAGCAGCTCCGGGGGACCGAATGACCTGACTAATTTTGGTCGAGGAGGTGAGTGTCTCAGTGTCATCCAGGTCACTTTGAGAAAGACACTAGAAAAGATGAAAGATGGCTGTGTCTTCTTTTCTGTTCTGCCAGAGCTCCTGTTGTTTGTCATGTACATGTGTGCAAGCAAGATGTATACATATATGCATATTGCATGTATATATTTATTTATCACACCAGAAGACAGCTAGAGCATTAACAGCAGGGGGATCCACTGTCACCCAGCTGAGTGATGGCAAACAGTCCAGCCTGGTGTTGCAGCCCATACCTCAGAGCAAGAGAATGTGAGGGGAGAGACAGGCAGAGGAGCAGGGGGTGGATGACTGTTTGAAAGGATGGTCTTGAGCAGCCAGTCGTGAAGGACAGGCGCAGCTTGACTGGCGCAGATGCGGACACTTCCGCCATGGCTCTACATCATCTCCCCTTCAGTGGGCATGCAAACCAAGCAGCATGGAAAGAGTCTGCTTGCTCTTTCCCGATCTCGCTCTCTCTCTTTTCCTCCCTGTCTGCACACACATGCAGAGCAGCGGTATCCCTTATGTATATAGACAGAAAAATGAATAGTGGTGAGACTGGGAGGGTTTAATAACTGGATTTGAACATTTTAACTGTCTCAGATCAGGCATATTTACAGTCAAATAACTTCCTTCTTCCCTCTTCTTTAGACCTCCCCAGTGGACAAGGGGATAAAACGGGCACCATGCTCTCTGACGGAGCTATCTACAGCAGTATAGACTTCACCACCAAAGCCAACTACAACAGCCCGGGCCAAACATCTCAGGCCACACCCTACGCCACCACACAGATTCTCCACTCCAGCAGTATCCATGAGCTGGCTGTGGACCTGCCTGAGGCCCAGTGGAAGGCCTCTCTGCAGGCCAAGCAGGAGATGGCCAGCCTGGGCTACTCCCTTCCAGACAAGAACTCCTGCAACAACAGTAAGTCACGGAGAGAAACTGTGCCACCAGGAGTTTGTATGAATATCGTGGAGCCTCTGCAAAAATCTTTACAGTTTATGATGGTTCATGTGACATTGAAAAAAAAAGCTTTATGACTCATAGTCATAAGCTGCAATTTTATTCATTATAATAAAACAGATAATTGATATTTTCCATCAAAAAGACTTTCTGACCCCTCTCTAAAAGAGCAGTTTTCCCCCAGCAGACATCCTCTTGGTTCCTCTCCAAGGCTGAATAAACATCTCATGAAGGAGTAGTACAGTTTAACTGATCCATCTATTTTCCTGCTGAGCTTTGATGATAGTACCACACTTCTTCAGTTTCAGAGTAATTACTAAGCTTGACTAATATTTAAGAAAATAATCCAAATTAATTACCATGGATTTGATGCAGGATTTTTTA
>JAVQJX010193332.1:0-10303 GCA_036025115.1 Ambassis agassizii
CCCCCCCCCCCCCCCCCCCCCCCCCCCCCCCCCCCCCCCCCCCCCCCCCCCCCCCCCCCCACACTCTGTGCCCATCAACACCACCGCATGTTTACCTGCACTTGTACACAACTTTTTACTGTGTTCCATCCTCTCTCCTCTGTATTCCAGCAGTGTTAGGGATGTGAAAGCTGACTGACTGACCGCAGGGGACACTCAGGCTTGTCATCACAATTTAAGTCTTGTGTTAAAAATAGAAGTTTTGTTTTCTTTCTGGAGACAAGATGACAATGAAGTTGTGGCAGCTGTGGGTGCACATAGACAATGTGTGTGTCCAGTCCTATCAGACATGCTGCAGTGCTGCTCCACTAAAACTGCTCTGTCACGGTAGCAACAAGGGGAGTCATCATCCAGGTGCCTGGTACACCTCTGGGGGGCATCCAAACCAGATACCTGAACCATCCTAAAGGGCTCCTCTAAATATAGAGAAGCAGGAACTTGCGTCCATCCATCCATCCATCTATCTTCAACCACTAGTCCGGGGCCGTGTTGTGGGGGCAGCAGTCAAAGCAGAGAAGCCCAGACTTCCCTCTCCCCAGACATTTCTTCCAGCTCTTCCAGCAGGACCCCAAGGCCTTCCCAGGTAGATTGACCGGTAAATTGACCATGATGGACCGGTACATGGACTGCATTACTGCTAAAGCTGCACCGATCCGCCTGTCAACAAGATCCCGAGACACACAAACACCTACACTTCAATCATCAATCTTTATCACCTGGTGGGACTCCGAGTTCAAATTTATACTTTCCATGTCAATGAGTGTATAAGAGTTCTCAGGGACACACATTTTGGACACCCCCCATCATGTTAGGATACCAGCTGCAGCTTCTGATTGGCCATGTTCATTTACTGTTTGTAGAGCAGATTTTTTTTGTTGCTTAGTCTTTGTAAGACATGTTTTTTTAGCACTTACAGAATAATGAATTTCAAAATAATCTGATGTTGCTCTTCTTGGTATTTTCTTCCTTCAGCAGCAGTTAGGTTTCAGTGAAAGCTGTGATTAAACATGAAAAGCCCTGTGTGACAGCTCACAGGGTCAGACATGCCTCCACTGACTGATAGCAATTATGCTATTACAAAGTGCAGCTAATGTCGTGCAGCAGCGTGTAAACCAAAGCCAAAACAAAAAACAAAAACGCATCAGTGGCTTGTTTTTCTCTGTGTGTCTGCTAATTGACTGAGATTAACAGGACTCCTGTCAGAGAACTGATGCTTTTTTAGAGGAAAAGCAACAAAAATCTGCTCCTGCTCTTTTTGCTCTGAGCTCTGGGACTCTTTTGTTTAAGCTGACTGCTCCTCAGCATCCAACTACACCCAGTTGTGTTACTGAATCCACCATCATCCGCTTCATTATGATGGCTTTCTGAAGTGTGAGCTGTCACATGTGGCATCAGAAGAATATCTGCTCTTCATGGATGAAGCACCAACTTTTTGACACCAGCTGGAAGCAAAGCGGGGCTGACATGTGTGCTGCCACTTCAACCACAGTGTGTGTGTGTGTTTGATTCAGACCAGTCAAACTGCCTGTAGCACATGCACGCTAACAGAGCATTTCTGAACCTTCTGCTACACTTGTTGATCTCAGATAACAAAGTGTTTCTCGAAAATTTGACTCATCTGATTTGTATCTGAAGAGTTCTTGCAGAGTGACATCACCTCTGTTTACTCTGCCGAGTCATATAACATGTTTATTTTTCATGGAAATATTTGCACTTTTAACAAGAGTGTGGAGCTGATGTGGGCGGGCAGTCGTGGAAGCAGGAGGGTAACACACTCAAAGTAAATTTTAAAGTGTGAATCTAATCAAAAGGAGTGAGTTGTAAAAACATTCAGCCCCCGTACAGTTGATACTAGAAGGAAAATTATCAATAGAGAGCAGAATCATTGTTTGAACCAGGCTGTAAACATGTTGATTTCTGCTGGACACGTTGGACATTTTAACATGGGAGTCTATGAGGACTGACTCACTTTTGGAGCCAGATCCTAGAGGCTGCAGGGGGAACTACAACGTTTGAAGACTTTTTTTTTTCTTAGCCAGGTGTTAAATAGATTTTAATCAAGACAGCCAATAAAATAATCAGGCATGTAAATCTTCAATACAATGCAAATATAAGCACATAAAAACACAATTATCCCCTTCTTTCATGGTAATCTGAGCCTGCTAGTGTATTATGTGTCTACGTGAGAGCACAGTGTCCTTCTGCGCTCATCCAGATATTGATTTAGTAAAACATCACACACGGAGTTTGGACCCACAGAGAACAGGTTCCTGAAGGATTCTTTCAAACAGCTTTCGACTCATCATGACCTATGGGTCATTTTTCCCTCTCTCTCTCTGATTTCCCTTCTTGCACAAACTTGTGTTTATTGTCTTTAGTCATCTTTACTTGCAGTTTATTTTTGTGTCTTCAGGCAGGGAGTCCGATCGACGGACACCAAAAACCTCCATGAGGACACAGGAGCCTGGAGGCTGGACGTCTACACGTCGTCTTCCCACCTTCTGAGAAACCAAACCGCTTCATGTTTGTTTGTGTGGTTACTTCACTGTCATTGTTTTAGAAAGAAAAGAAACACATACCTGTGAAACCATACATCCATTCACCATTGTCCTCTGTGTGACTGAATTAAAACTCCTCCTCCTCCTCTTACTGTCACACATGCACATCACATGTTGTCTGGTCACATTTTTCAGTAATTGTCCATTATTCCAACCTTGTAATCAACACCACTAACAACAGCATAAGCACCTGAGAATGTTCACTTTTGTTGTTTTGCCAATAAATCCTCCAGCAGCTGGAGCGCAGAGGAAACAACAAACGCCTTGTTTTGGACCTGAAACGAAGCCCGGCTGATTGCTCCCCCGCAGGGAGTTCACTCTGATGATCAGATCACTTCACTTATCACTTGGCTTTCTCTTGTCAGCAACAATCTGAAACGTATGTGAAGTGATTTCAACTCCAGAGGTTTCATCGTACAGACATGTGTCGCACACATGGGAGGAAAGGCAACGCCGCACAATATAGACCGAGAGATTTCTGCATTTTGTCACATCACATAATGACTGTAGATCGAGAGCATCTAACACAGAGGCACGAAAAACTGACAATAAAGTGGTGGACTTGGAAGTTTCTATGATTTTCTGACATCACCTCTAAAAGCAGACAAAGAGGGCATCTTGGAAAGTCAGTTTGGAGGCTGAAAAACTCCATAGAGCTGCTTTAATGTTCATAAATACACCACTGGGAGAACAATTATGGTGTGCATGATGGAGATAAAGTCACTGCTCTCCAAAGAGAACACTGCTGCCTGTCTGCAGTTTGATAAAGATTGTTACGACCCAGGGAAAAGGGAAGTAACACACACCAGGTGGAATTGGTGATAAATTAAGAAAACAAAGGTGTAACAATAAAACTCACAAACTTAGCTGTCCAAAAATGGCTTGGTGTTGTGTCGTTGGATTTTATTTTTGACATGTAAAGTATGTGCAATGGCTCAAAAAAAGGTTGAGAAACACTGATCGGACTGAACCTCAAACTGCCGAGATATGAACAAAAGGCACGACTGCACATAAAACAAATCAGTCGCCATCTTTTTTAAAAGATATTAGAGACGTTTGGGGAAACTCTGCATGACAGCACAAGAACCTTATCTCCTCTATGAAGCATGGTGGTGGCTGTATGGTGGTTTTGCTGCCATGGACAGGACAAACACACAGAAGAACAGTTAAAGAAGAACAAAGTTAATGTTTTGGAACTTTAATCCAACTAAAATGTTTTTGGAAGGACCTGAAACAAGCAGTTAATGTGAGGAAACCCACCAACATGTCAGAACTGAAGCTCTTCTGTACTGAAGTTAATCTACACGTATTCATCCTGAGGGGTAACACCACCTTCACAGCTGAGCAAAACTTTTAAAGCAAATATTTTCCACTGACTCTCATAAATAGTTTTCAGCCTGAGGATTAGTTCAGCATCTTAGTCATCAGCTGAAACTCTGAATTTCATTACCTCCCCCTGTGTGATAATTAGGCCGCACACCTTAGTTAATCCTGGATATTATGGTTGGTGGGCAACAAAGCTGATGTTGCAACAAGAGAGGGAGAAAACAAAACAAATCTGAAATAATGAGATACAGCCTGATTTAGAATGATAATTATAAACCGGAGTGGGTTCTTTACACTTGTTTTTAAAGTTTAAAAACAAGAACTAACCAAAAGTTTTGTCCATTGTATCCTAAACTTTGGTTAATCTGCACATCTAATTCTTTTATAAAAGAGAATTAGGATGGGTGGCCAAGCAAACAGCCCCCCTAAAAGTGAGATCCAAAAATCGCCCCCTGGTGGCTGACTGTAACACAAGTTATAAACCCCACCTCCTTCCAGTTAGTTTGTGGGACACAGACTCAACTAAAAACTAAAAGTCCTCCTTTATATGTTTGTATTAGAAAAGGAGGAAGTAATGCTGCAGTCAGCAGGGAGGGGCGGGTCTACAGTGCAGACTCTGGTTCCAAGATGGCCGCTTTTTTCTAATAAGCGTCATCCATCTTTATGTACAGTCTATAGTTCTGACAAGACAAGAAAG
Source organism: Ambassis agassizii (assembly GCA_036025115.1). Taxonomy (NCBI): domain Eukaryota; kingdom Metazoa; phylum Chordata; class Actinopteri; family Ambassidae; genus Ambassis; species Ambassis agassizii. The sequence goes on from JAVQJX010193332.1 coordinate 4,621, forward strand.
AAAGGTCACAGTGTTTTGTTCAATAACAATGAGAAGTCATTAAACGTGTACTCAGATTTGCTCCTATAAGAATAAAATCCTATATATATGAGGCTATTTGATGTCAATAATGTATTACAGTAAACCTGCTGCAGACATTCTGTGTTACTTCCTCTGTTAAACTGCACACTCATGTACAATAAAACCTCTGCAGTCTGGATTTTCACTGTTCAATATTTTCCCTTGAAAAGTATAAATCTGCACAATTATTTGTTTGTCAGCATCTGGCTACACATCCGGGTGGTCCTGCTTCAGACAGAGTGTGAACATTACTGGACGTGTTGTCGTGTAACACACTGAAGCTGTAACGTCTCGTCAGAAAGGTGTGGCAGCTCACCCATGACCACGAGGGACCGTCATCGGCAGCGGCGGCGGCGGCAGCGTGCCCTCTGACCGCCAGCCGCCAGAAGAGTCCAACCTAAATGGGCTGTGAACTGCGGAGGTGTAGCCAGCGATTAACAACGTGTGGCAGCTGGAGAGCAGGTCGCACAATAAATACTGCTGCACCCGTCCATGCAGAACGAGACTCAGACGTTATAGGTGTTATTAATAGAACAATTATAGGTATAGCAAGAATAGCATGTTTATGTCCGAACCTGGTCACAGCCAGGGAAAACAGACATTTAACACCAGGATATACCTATTAAAAAAAAAAGGGGGGGGGGGGGGGGACTTGTTAAAATGGAGACTTTTACTTTCTCTGCACTTGCTTATACAAACACAGATGATGTGGTGTGAGCATGTGCAGTCCGTAGCGCTTGGATACAGTTGAGTTATTGTGAATAGAAAGTGTCGGTTAAACATGAGGAACACCCCGCTGTCTCTGCACACAACACACAGAGCTGTTTGCGGTTTGGAGCGAAAATACAACAACATGGAGTCACGTCTTCTTCGCTTCCATCCAGCTGTTTACTCCTCTGTGTTTGGTTTCATCAGGCTGACGAAGGCCGGGGTCCATGCTAATATGAAACAGAGAGAGATGATTCCTCACTGACACTGTTTGGACCAGTATGTAAATGTTTAACGGTGGTGTGAGCAAACACACACACACACACACACACACACACACACACACACACACACACACACACACACACACACACACACACACACACACACACACACACACACACACACACAGGGTTTAGGTGTTCTCAGAGAGGACCTTGTTTTGTGGTTGACGCCCGATGCTAAGTACCGCTGTATGTAAACACAAAGCTATGCTAGTGACACACAAACACGCTGAAGAGGAGGTTCACACAGAACATTAGGCGTATCTGATTGAAGCATCTGGCTCTGTCCCAGCCCTCAGATATGAGGACCAGATCGGGTCTTCCAGGTCTTCACTGCTGTCTTCCAGGGCAGAGTTTGCACATATTTCCCTGGGCCTGTGTGGGTTTTCTCAGGCTTCCTCTCACTTTTCATGTGTGTTTTCCCACTCTATGTCCTCTGGTGTGACTGGTTGGTTGTCCCTGTGAGGTTCAGCACTAGATGAGCGACCTACCCAATAACAGCTGGGATAGGCCCCCTAATCCACTGGAGGGGATGAAGCAGGTTAAGAAAATGGATGGATTCTTTCTGCACATCAGACCACACTTTGGTGAAAGCTTATCCTTCTTCGTAGCATGCAGACTTCTCTCTCCCATGACACTTCCTCCAGCTCCTCTGGGAGGACCCCAAGGCGTTCCCAGGCCACTTGAGAGACAGACTTTCCACCGTGTCCTGGGGCTTCCTCCCGATGTGACCCTGAACACCTCCCCAAGGAGGCATAAGAAACAGATGCCACCTCGTCTGACTCCTCTTGAAGCGGCTCAAATGCCATGACTTCAAATCAAGCGATACGTTCAGTAGAGAAAATAAATCAAACTTTACACAGAATGGACCTTAAAGAGGCTAAAAACAGAAGTGACCCTGGAACAAACTGATCTTTGGATGGAAGTCTGCAGACAAATTCTGATTGGTGTCAGGTGTACCACGGTGTGTGTGTGTGTGTGTGTGTGTGTGTTTTCTTTCCTCGGTGAGGTCTCTCTGGTTGGTCTTCACTTCTTAAAGGAGCGTTTATAGGTTTGGACTTTTGGTCCACTTGTGGTTTCACATGTAGAGCTGGAAGGAAACTGCTTTGACGTTACCGTCGTAACACAAACACGTGTGCAGCCGAGTCTTCTTGGTTGACAGAGGAAAGATGTTGACACACCGTTGAACCCTGGCTGGCATGTGGCAGTGGCTTATTTTACAGCCGACGGGGTGACTGAGAGGTGACTCTGTGTGTGTCTGCATGGCAGCAGCGTCGAGTGCACAGGTGAAGCACAACGACAAGGTCGTTCCAGCATAGGAACGGCCTCCCTGTACTGTCGTATGATGCCTAATATCAATGGTCTGGAAGACAGATGTGTTTTACGCCGAGAAATATTCTTTCCACTCTACTGGGTGTTTACACTGGCAGGACGTTTTGACTGACATTATGGCAGCCATTTCTCATTGTTATTACACTGTCAATATGGCCAGTGTTCTCACTAAACTTTGATAAATTGCCGTTCAGGAGATTCCCAGGATGACCTCGATGGATGGAGGCGAAACCTGTAATTTGATTTTCAGCTACATGTTTAATCATCGTCTTCTCCTGATCTCGTTGATGGCTGAGTGACAGGAAATTATGATGAAAAAATGGGTAAAAGTTCAGCACTCAGTCCAAACGATGACTAAATGATTCCCATTCATGTATTTAAGCAGTTAAGTATCAACAGCAGCCTGTTAGCTTAGCATAAAGACTGGAAACAAGGGGAAACAGTTAGTCTAGCTCTTTCCTGTGGTCAGAAATGCTTCCTAGCAACTATGAAGCTAACTAGGTCTTTAAAATAAAACTTACTGTTAGTACATTTTATTGTTTTTAAGTGGTCGCTCACAGTATGCTTTTGACCAACTGTTTGAAAGCTACAAAGTTTTTTTGTGAGCATTTAGAACTGATGGAGGTTTGTAAACCAGCTCGCACAATCAGAGGGGAAACTGCACTGAGCATGTGCAGAAAATTCATATTTCATGTCTATATTTTTAGAAAATGTACAGGTGGTTTTATGGGTTTATCATGAAGAAAGTGGCTGAGAGCTCTTTGGCTGGGTGCTCAGAGTTCAAAGTTCAGCTCATGTCCTCGTTGAGATGGATCCTGAGAGATTCCTGCAGCAGTTTGTTACCTTCGATGAGACCCAAGAAGAATCCAAACAATGGAACCATCTGGAGTCTCCAGACCATCGAGTCTGCAGCACGCTGATGGCCTCTGTTTCCTGAGTGCTGCTGTTTACAGCTGACGTTCTGGGGGTCTTCAGTTCAGTTCTCTACTCTGCCCTCGTCCACCTTCTCTGAGTGGACGACCTGGATCATATTCATAATTTAAGGGAGGAAAAAATGTCGATAAAATGTTGATAAAATGTCCGACTGCCCCTGTTTGTTTCTTGTAACCTTCTCTGAGCTGATTTTCTGCCTTAAAGTGAAACCAGTCAGATTTCATGTTCTACTTCTGGCACCAATCTGATATACAAGGTGTACCAGGTTGTAAACATTTCCTCTTCAGGTTTTGGCAGCAGCAGCTGCAATCTATTTTCTCTCAGACCTGAAATCCCTTTTGTGTGCCAGGGCAGGATTGTTTTGGAGGTCTCCGTTTCTTCTCTTTACCTCCATCCTGCCTTCTTCCTCCTCTTCCTCTTCTTTTCTCAGACATCCTGCTGCTCATTTGGCACCTTAAAAGACGAGAAGCGAAAGGCCACAGAGGATCCCAGGAAGAACTACGTTTCTGTCTCTCTCTCTCTCTGACTGTCTATTAAGTCAATAGTCGGGCTGCTGCTGCTGGGCGTAGATCATGTTGTGGTAGTTTTGTCCGGATTCTTTACATCTCCTCCTCTGCATGTGAAGCCACAATGAAAGCTGCGGTAAAAGAAGCTCAGTTGTATGTTTGGCTGTACAGTTTCAAACCAGAGGAGACAATTTGAATCAGCAGAAAGTATTTTTACACAACTCAATTCTTCAAATTCAACTAAGCGCTGCAGTTTTGAGTCACTATTCCTCCATGTTACTATGAACAGCTGTTTGTTTTATGTATGAATTCATCAAATATAAAGTCAATTTGTGTACAGCTTCCTGTTGACTCAGTTTTAATTGATTTTATTGTAAAACTGTTTTGTTTAATCTACTAATCTAATGTTTTACTGTAAAAATAAATGCAATTTGTGCAACATAAACACTCTAAAAGGTCACAAATACTAAACTTTGCAGTCCAAATGTGAGTTTAACCACCTGAAAACCTCCTCTTTAACTTGTGTTTGATTGTGTGTTCACCGTGCACCACTGGAGGTCCCTCTTGCACCAGGATTGCCGGGTCAGTGAAAGCCCCATTTGGCACGCAGCGCTCACATCTTTCAAATGTGTCTTCAATTAGCGGGCTGCAGTCGACACCATGCTCTGACTTGGAATGTCAGCTGAGTTGGAGATAACCTCTGTGGTTTTCTTTTATCTCACCATAAAAAAGAAGTTTGTGGATGTCCTGCACACATTTGTAAAGCAGGCTGAAAAGTAAAGAAAGCCACTTCTGAGGGATTCTTTTCAGTTTTCATTTTTTGGGGGTTTGTGATGTGAAAGCCTGAGCGCTGCTGTACGAGCGAGTGGGCGGGTAAGATGAGACCATGAACTCAGCACACAGGTGAAGATTCTTCAGCAGTGGGGGGTGCACGGATAAAATACACGCATGTGTTACGGTGTGACCAGCAGAGACTTTGAAGAACGTTACGCATGTTCCGTCCCGATATTCAATATCCATACGTTTGACAAATTAGATGCATAAAAATGACAGGAATTCAGGGTTTGCCCTGTGGGAAAAAAGTCCACAGAGATCCACACTAATAATATTATTTATGGACTTTTTGACAGTCCATTTATTCTTTCAGTTTATATACCTGAAACTACATTTTACTGGAGCTGTTGAGCAGCATGTTTTCATGTGCTAACGCTTAGAATGACACCATACAGTGTGCTGCTGACAAAAACATTAAGATAAAAATGCTCTTGCATTTAGCGTCATATTCAAATGTTTTAAGTGTTTTTCTGTCTCTTAGCAATGCTAGGCTGGCTAGCTAGCAATGTTCAATTTGCACCGTGTCAATATAGATCAGATTAATGCAATTATGAACTATTTTTACCCTATAGGCTATCACCTAGCCTCACTGCAAAATTTACAATAGTGTTATGATGGAATTTCAATTAGCATAGCTCCTCTAGCATTTTATAGCTAATGACAAACAGTCCCTAATGAAGTCATATTATTGTGCTAACAACACAACAAACATGGTGAACACGCAAGCTAGCCTGGATGCTAAAACTTTTTAGCCTCTATGACTGTTTTTGTTAGCCTCATTAGCAGTATCACATTAAAAAAATACTATTATTATGATTCATAGGAATTTGTAAATCACATATTAGCATGTTAGCTAACCGATATATGAGCTGACTTATGAGTAGTAACATTCAATCCGACACAGATAAACACACATGGATTTAGAGCATGTACGCACTCACTCAATCATTACACACACACACACACACACACACACACACACACACACACACACACACACACACACACACACACACACACACACAC
>JAVQJX010193336.1:0-14193 GCA_036025115.1 Ambassis agassizii
AAACTTTGCCCTCAGATGCTAAATATTATATTATAATACTACCACCAGCACGGCTAATGCTGCATAGCTGTGGTGTAGGAAACCTGACAGGTAGCTGTGTGTTCTTAAAATTGTGTTACATAATTACATATGACTGCCAGGAGGCAAGTTACTAAAGGTCACCTGAGCTTCAACATGTGTGATAATCCTGTGTAGCACCATATAGGAGTGGCTAACAAACATACACATTAGAAAATCATATTTACACGTGTGAGAAAGACGACTGATGTGTGTCTATCTCTTGGCGATGTAGCTGTTCTCGATGCACAGCACGGCGTAGGAGCTGGAGCAGCTGCTGGAGCGTTGCTGCAACAGACTGCCGCCCTGCAGCGGCGACGCCAAGCCGCTCAGGGCCTGATCGCCAACGCGCCACGTCTCACAAAGGCCGTCGTCGTGCCGCTGGCCGGCACCGGTGGAGCCGTGCCATATCATCTTCTCTGGCCTGTGGAGGAAACGGGTGATTAGATCAGAGGCATAAAGATGTGTTGTTAATCGTGTTGATGTTACCATGTGCTGTCGGTGAGGACATTCTTTCCATCAAAGGAGTAGATCGGGACGTCATTCATTCTTCCATTGCTGAAGATGGCGTCCCAGTTGTCAAACAGAACCTCATCCTGAGAAAGATGAAGTGAGTTGTTTGTTGATGCTAAGCTAAGCTAACCCAAGTTGTTTTAGATTTACCTTCAGGTTGACGATCTGTATGTGGTCCCCGTCTGCTTTGCGGACGATGCTCTGGAGATCCTGCAGTCTGGAGGAGAGGAACGCCCGGAACGTCCCCTTCATCCCGATGGCCTGCGCCTGGGTGAAGCACATGAAGTCTGCGCCGCGGATGCCCCGCATGGCGCCCGTCTGAGGGCTGTTCAGGGCCATAAGGTGAAGCTGTGAGGACAAAAGCAAACAGTGAAGACTTTTACAGTATGTGTTTTGTTTTTTTAGATGAGGCTTCTCTTACCGCTGGCCCTGTGGTGTGTTGGTGGACAGGCGTCTGTGGCACAGGTGGAGGCGGTCTTCGCTGAGGGGTGACGGGGTGGCGATTTTCAGGAACATAATACCTACTATCTGGTTGGTTTAGGCGGTCTGAGTAGCTGGGAAACCTGGGATCTGTTGGTGATGGGTAGCGCGGGTCCGGCTGGTATCTGGGATCTGTGTAGGTGGGGTTATATGGGTACGGCTGAGGCTGGGGATGATTTTCTGGTTGACTCTGGGAGTCGCGTGTGGCGGTGCCAGTGTTGGAGTGATGGTCTGGGTAGGGGACGACTGGTGGAGGCTCCACAGCTGCCACCTCATTACCCTAAAAAAAGATGTCATGAGTTAAAACAGGACAAGCTGCAGGGTAAGAGGGACAAAAGCAGGCAGACTCACGTCCACAGCGGGCAGAGGGATGTAGCTCCCGAGCTGAAAAAGAAATCAGAATCATGTAGTATTTCTGTAGCATTCAGCTGATTTAAGTTCATAAAAGTTTCACCTGGACTTGACGGACTCCATCTCGGACGCGGACGTAGAGGTCTGTCTGATCGATGATGTACACCAGAGAGCCCTCCGGCTGTCTTCTAGCTGTGGCTGCCATGGTGTCATAAGACCTCAACACTGTCACCTGACACACAGACACAGACGCTGCAGTTACTCTGAAGGTGTTTTAAGGAAAGGTTGAAGGCTCACTCACCCCAGAGGAGTGTCCAGGTAGCCCAGGCGCTCCAGGCGGTCCTGGTGGTCCAGGAATACTGATAGCTGGTGGTTAGAAATAATTAAGAGAGCGTTAATAAGTAGAAGGTGCAGCTGTGGGAAAAACAGTCTTTACTCACTCTGTGTGCCTCTGTAAGCACCGGGCAGGGCCGGCCCTGGAGGTCCAGGTGGCCCTGGTGGTCCAGGTTGGCCATCGTAGCCTCTACCAGGAGCTCCAGGTGGCCCCTGAGGGCCGGGTGGTCCAACGATGGAGTCTCCTTTAGGGCCCTGAGGAGACAAAGAGTCGAATTTACAGATAGAATCCTGAAATTGCATCACATTGTTTTTACAGTGTGATCTTACCGGAGGTCCTGGAGCCCCCGGGACTCCACTGCCTCCATAACGGGGGTCATAATATCCTCCACCGGGTTCCCCTTTCTGTCCTTTCTCACCTGCATCACCTTTCATCTCATTCTGCAGTGATTAAAAAGGACATGTAAACAGGTGTAATCATATAATCTGAGCACAGGCTGAGAGGCGTCTTACCCTTAAAGTGTAGATGTCAACGTTTGACCTGAAACCTGCATCAGAAACAAAAAGACCTGCTGAGAACACGTCTTCACACATTTATTCATCAAAGGGCTGTTACCTGGAATCTCAAGTGTTCCCGGGGGTCCACGATCACCTTTGTCTCCTTTAACTGTTAACACGAGGAACAGCTTTAATGTCGAGTTCAGCTCAGCTGACAGTCACACAGCACCTGAACTCACCTGGGTAAAACCTGGAGCTGTCATCATATCCCTGAAACAAACAGGAAAGACCATGAAATGAAGCACTGATTATCTCTGACAAAAAATCTCAACTTACTGTGCCTGAGACGAGAGGAGGTCCAGGGGGTCCAGGTGGCCCCGGCGGACCTGGAGGGCCCTGGGACAGAAGAAAAGTCCATGACTGTGTGTTAAACATGTTAAACATGATTAGTGCGTTAACTCAAACAAAGTCTTACAGGGTAATATCCAGATCCAGAGCCACCGCCCGAGTCTCCCTTCTCTCCTTTGGCCCCGTTCAGGCCTGGTCGACCCTGAAACAGAAACAATCATACGGATGTCTTGGCATTTAGCCTGGTGATCATTTCTACTTACCGGCCTGCCTGGAAAACCAATCTCTCCTTTATGTCCAGGAGGACCATGTGGACCCTGAAAAAACAAACATATTACCTTGTTATACTAACTTGATACTGTTGATTAACTCAAAAATGATTAGATTTAAAGAAGAGGGCACGTACTGGAGGCCCCTCTGGGCCCGGCATTCCTCTGTCGCCCTGTAAATTAACATACATGCACAGTGTAAACATGACATATGAGGGAGTTTAGTTTATGATTATTAAAAAGTGATTCATCTACCGGTTTTCCTGCCAGACCTCCTACATACAGAGGTGTGCCATCAGGCCCCAGGATGAGGCCGGGCTCTCCTTTGTCTCCCTGAAAAACACACATGAAGGTGTTATTTTCTTATCATTATTTATTTTATGACTACAACATGGAGCATCCTACCTTAGGTGCGTATCCAGGAGGACCTGCGTCCCCTTTGTCCCCTTTTGGCCCCATCGGCCCCTAATCAGAACACAAACACACGATGTTTTCCACAGATTTCCTCCAATCAGCTGGATGTTTCCAAACTGCTTGATACTTACGGGGAATCCGGCTCGACCTGGAACGCCTTGTCTTCCCTGAAGAAGAGACAGTAACACGATTTAGAAGGAGGTCATATGTTCAGTCTGCTAGTTAGAGTGAGTTCAGTTCAGTCAAGTGATCGTTTAGAGGACCAGTGGGAGTGTCCACTCACCTCCAACCCTTCGCTCCAATTAACGTCGTTATACTACATCAGGACAGAGTTAGTGAGTGAACGCACAAACAGGCAAGCTGTGACTGTTAGTCTGATTTAGTCAATGAGTGAGCAGGCTGTGATGCTTCATTTGAATTATACACATTCAAAGCTGGCTTCATGTGAACGTTTACAGTCTGAGGTGAGACTCACATCTCCTGTTTGGTAGACGACCTGCCCAGGAGGTCCGGGAGGCCCTGGAGGTCCAGGAAGTCCACCGTCTCGCCCCGGAGGACCCTGAACATAGGACACAGTATATAAGGTGAGAAAAGATGTGTATAATTGAAGTGTTTTAATAGGATACTCACCATCTCTCCTTTCTCTCCTCTGTCTCCCTTCTCACCCTGTAAAATATAAACACAACTCCCGTTTAGCCTCACAACAATACAACAGTAAGTGAGGAGTAAGTGAACAATAAAACATGTACCGCCAGCCCAGGGTATCCATCCAAGCCTGAGATGCCAGGAGGCCCTCGTGGTCCCTCTGCTCCTTTGTTTCCATGGTTACCCGGCAAACCAGGCTTACCCTAGAAACCGTTATCACACTTCAGTGAGGATGGAAATAAAAGACATAAAAACTGACATTTAGGAGCATGAACATCAAGACTTACAGGGAGACCGGCGATGCCAGGCGGACCCTAGAAGACAGGACACAGAGTGAGATGGAGATCAAACTGGACTGTCAGCAGGAGGTGTAACGCAGGTTACCTGTGGTCCAGGTGGGCCTCTGAGTCCAGGTAAGCCACTGATCATATCATAGCCATCCTGGTCACCCTGGAGAGAGGAATGTAAGCACCCAAAAAATTCACCTGTGCAAAACAAACTTTATCAAACTTCTACTCACATAGCCGATACGGGACGGTGGCCCAGGTGGCCCAGGAGGCCCAGGAGGCCCGACTGGTCCCATTGGACCTGGGAGCCCAGCCAGCCCCGTTTCCCCTGGTGTACCAGTCTGTCCTGTGTCACCACGAGCACCCTGAGGTGGGACAGGAAATGATGTTATGAACCAGAAGAGGACATTAAGAGAAGATCGATGCACCAAAACATGCAAGAAAAGTTTAAAGACTGACAGCATCTGGTTAAAAAAAAAATGTTGAAAAGCAAAGCAGAGACCAAACCCTGAACCGGAGAGACATTACACACCGAAGAAGGTGGAGCAAAGTAAGAGAAGAGGTCGTTGAAAAAGTTGGAGTCTTGTGCGTCTTGCTAGAGGAAGAAGAAAGAATCGTTCTGGATGCACCCGCCACCAATAAACACCAAAAACATTTCTGATTTAAAACCGACAGGAACTCACCTTTTCTCCAGCTGATCCTGGAAGACCCAGATCACCGCCGTCACCCTGCAGGGAGACGGAGATGACAAGTGTTCAGTGTACTGAGTCTCTACTGGATCAATCCATCGCCTTTATTACCTTTACTCCTCTGGATCCAGGTGGACCAGGTCGGCCAGGAGGACCCGGGGGCCCCTGAAACACAAAGCAGAGACGTTCAGTCTGTCCTGCTTTTCTATCCTCATTCTGTGGCTGCAGCTGTCACTCACTGGGAGACCGGGGGCTCCGTCTTGTCCAGGCGGGCCAGGAGGCCCAAAGGCTACTGGTCCATTGGGGCCCAGAGCCACTGAAGTTCCAGGGTTCCCAGGAGGGCCGGGGGGTCCTGGAGGACCCGGTGGACCCTGAAAGCCCTGCACATCAATTCATAAGATTAGTATGTTCCATAATTACTCCATGTTTATTTAATGAGAGACCACATACCCGGAACCGGTCCAGGTCTGGGAATCCTGAGCCCTCCATGTCCACAAACGTCTATAAACACATAAAACAATCAGACAGGGATAAAAAAAGGAGAAGAAGAGTGTCAGGTCTGAGGAGCAGACCTACCGGACGGTCACCAGAACCAGGTCCAGGAGGTCCTGGTGGACCTGGGGGCCCTCTGGGTCCAGGCTGCCCCTCTCCTCGCTCACCCTGAAATGATTCAGGACCCACACATTATCACATGAACACCCACCTGTCTGATTCATGTCATTTGTTTATGAGCAGCACCTTTTGGCCTTTGGTGCCAGCAAGTCCTGGATTTCCTGGGGGACCTCTTGGTCCAGGTGGACCCTGAAAATCAAACGTTTTCAATCAATCTATGCAGAAAAGCTCATCAATATTAAACTCCTTTTCATAGACTGTCACTCACAGCTTTCCCATCCTCTCCTGGATCACCCTGAAACACAAAGAACCACCACTGAGTAACGTTCACCCCAAACACAGATTCTTAGGAGCCTCTTTGGACTCACAGGCTCTCCATCAGATCCTCTCGGCCCTACAGCTCCATCCACTCCTGGTTGCCCTGGAGGTCCGGGAGGTCCCGCCACCTGCTGCACAACAGAGCCGTCTCCAAGTCGGACCACCTCGGCTGCAGGTCCTGGAGGGCCGGGGGGCCCAGGCGGCCCTGGATTGCCACGTTCTCCTTTACTGCCAGGGTACCCGAAGCCAGAGCTTCCCTGGTGAGGAAGATGAAGGTTTTTAAAGGGAAGTCTTTACAACAGGAAAATCTGAGGGAGGCACAGCAGTGGTTACCTTTTCACCTTTTTCTCCCTGAAGGAAGCAAACACAGATTATTTTTAACTCATCTCTGTGGAAGCTGAATGTATGATGAGCAGAGTGATTCGTACCTTCTCCCCTCCTCCTCCTCCTCCTCCAGACCCGGAGCTCCCCCCTGACTCTCCCTTTGGCCCGGCAGGTCCTTGGTCCCCCTTTGAGCCCTTCTCTCCTCTGTCACCCTTCTCACCTTTACTCCCACCAGGACCTGTAAAACACATAGATAAGAAAAAATAGAGCTTTAAATAAAACACCATCATCCCAAAGCTAAACTGAAATGAATCAGAGGCACCAGAAAAAAAAGCAGCAGGAAGCAGTATAGGACTCAGTCCTGCAGAGGGCGCCGCTGCACTGCTCTGCAGGATCCAGAAACACACAGCAGCCAGCCACAGCGCTCATTCTATCCTGTGATAGGATGGCCACAGATCTGCATCATGGACCTTTCACCCCCTGAGAGACCCACCTCTTGGGCCAGGTGATCCAGACTGGCTGTAGTCCACTGACGGCTGCTGATAGCTGATGTCTAAAGTTGACACAAACACACCTTTACCTATATTCAATAATGCTGGTCTGAAACTATCCACATGGGGGAGCCAGAGAGCCTCCTTCAAGTCCAGACAGGCACAATCTAACACGCATATTTCTGCATAAAAGCACTCAGAAACTCCACAAGACGTTTTTTTGGCAGCCTGCTGCAGGATTAAAACTTCCATTACATCTTTCCACAGCGTTGCTACATTGCAGCCCTGAGCATTTGCTTGTTCTTACCTGTTTCTTGGAGTCTGGTTCCCTGTGAGGAAGTCAGCGGCGGTTCAGGGACTGGACGGAAGGATGCAGGAGTGGTCTGAGTACATAAAAAAAAGAGGAGTAGTGTAGTAAATATCTGCATCCTTATTCATAACAATATTAAATAGGTAAGATCAGCTGACCTTGACGGTGTGTCTGGAGTCAACTTCACCGCTGCCAAAGTCACCAGAAGCCTGTGAGGTGAAGAAACAACGACGTCACACCCAAACATCCAGACGGAGGAAAGTTTAGCGGTGAATACTCACGGCGTCCTCGTCGTCCTCGTCGTCACACAGACGCTCAGCAGCTCGATGGTTTCCCACCACTTTCAGGTCTGCCATCTCACCCTAAAAACAATTAACAATTACATCAAAAGCTGCCCACATGTGGGCTCCTGGGTCAAAGGTCAAAGGTGAGACAGGCCAAGTAATAGATTTCCAAGGATGTGAAGGGTTAAATCTGCCCTTCCTGCTGCCACAAAGGTGACGTTAAAGAGCCACACACCTGCTCTTTAAGCACACTGTGTATTATCCTGACTGTTCGGGGGCCCCTGGGTGACGTTTGCTGGAGGATTCATTGCTGTTGTTCATTTATTTCTGTCAGACATGTGAATCATGTCTTCAGCATTTCCTCTGCTGGTACCCTGGAGCTTACAGCCTCTCTTCCAATTGTGAGCGTGTGAAACTAAAAAAAATCCCTGGAATTTCTCCTGTGGATTATTTTGATCATCAAGTCTTTCACTACACATTTTGTCCTGAGATTACCTGGAACTTGTCGGGGTCCGCTCCTCCTGCCTGACCCACAAAGATCCCCGCCGCTGCGTCCAGCTCCATGGGATCCGGTGAGCGCTCAAACTTCACCACCTGCGGCTCCGAGTCGCAGCCCAGGTAGAGCATCACCTGGTCCTCGAAGACGGACAGCGAGAAGCGGGTCCAGGTGTTCACCATGGTGGGCACATCGAAGCTGGCCGCCTCGTAGGAAGCCTCGGAGTCGGGCTCCGTGTAGAAGAACTGCACCGTCTGTCGGCCGCTCGCCTCGGCGCTGAGCTTGACGCCGATGTACATGAACTTCTGCGCCCCGTCTGTGATGGAGAAGAGGACGCCGGCTGCTCGGCTGGTGGGCTGGATGTGGAAGATGAGAGAGAAGTGGCGGTAGAAGGGGTTTTGGACGTGCCTCAAAGCCAGCTGCCCTGACGCCGCTGTATGTGTGAAGATGTAGGCGAGCTCCCCATTCGGTCCATAGACTCTGGCGATCTGTTCCGGTGGAGGGTCGCCAATCAGCTGCAGCAAAGAGACGCCGCTGTCCTCTGCAAGAGAGGAAATCATCAAATCATGAGCCACCAAATAAAAAGAAACGTTTCTCTAACTGAAGCACAGAAATGATCAGCAAATCACAGGTTCTTTAAGAGGATTTTTAAAATGTAAAAACTGCAGCTGCCAACTGACCTGATCATAAAGCACACTGACCTGCAGGTCAAACAGCCAAGCACAGTTTAACAGGCTTTAAACGAGGGCGAGTATTAAGCCTAAATGTAACATTTCTGCAACAGTCTGAGAGAATGAAGGTTAAATTAATGGAAAAAACTGCTGATACTTCAGTTCCCATAGACTGAAATAGCCCAAAGGGAAACCAGCAGCTGCCATGAGACTGAAGATTATGTTCTCATAAATCGGTATCACAGGGGAGAAGGCTGCAGATTCATGAGAGGAGACGACCAACGATCCGTGCATTAACAGGGTCACGGGGTGCAGCCGTCGGGGGGGAAGCTATAACTCAGGCAAATGAAAAAATAACATCAGGATGCACTTGTAAACATACAGAGGAGGACAGTGATTGAATCAGACGTTAAATGAGGCGCATATATAAAAGTACATTCCTGCTTCACACACACAAGTGTTGCACTGTCTGAACCTGCACAGCAGCCTCAGTTTAAGCCTGGGTCCTGAGGGAGCTGGAGCTGGGCCGGGTGGTCGCTTCCCACTGAGGACACCTGGTGTGGGTTCAACTCACAGCTGCTGCAGCTGCTGTACAAATCACACGAGTCAAAATATGTATTTTTTTAATAACAACACAGATCCGTCTGCACCAACATGTGAATTTTGTACTTTAATCAAGGATGGTGGAGCGGACGGGATTTTCTCAGGCTGAGCATCTGGAAGCCGTCCGGTCCAAGAACAGACCCTCCTGCCAGAAACAGTGAACTAACAATGCGGTTAAGAAGCCATTATATAATAATCAGGAAGGCTCGGATTTATTTATATTAGTCCAATAAAACCAAAGCAAGAGCACCTAAAATTACATTTCTGGATATTTTTTCCTTTAATTTAAGTTTAAAAAACATGCTCTTATAGTGAGGTAGAGTGCACCTGTGTTTCTCTCCTTTTGTCATCTTGTCACACTATTTTCTGAATCTTGCTGAAAGAACAAGACACGACTGTGTTTCAACACAGATGAGCTCATGTACTCCGTTACAGAGGATTACTGCCTGTATTTTCCAACATGTAACTCTGAGGGAAATTCAATGCAGACGGACAGATGGGACGGTCAGAGGGAAAGGAAGGAAATACGTGTCAAATATCCATGGGAAAGTGGACCATGAGGGACTGTAATAAGATGACAAACCCAGAAGCCGGCGCTGATACCACATGTCAGTTAAAACATGAACAAATGTCACGGTGGGATTAACAAACTCCTCCCTGAAGATGAAACAAAGCTCAGCTTTCTTTTTGCAAAATGTTGACGCTTATTATCAAAGTATGCCTGCTGAAGCGGCCGTCCATCTGAAAGCTGCAGGCCTTTATGTGGTGAAAAAAACATAAGCAATGAAATAACATGGTAATTTAACTGTTAACCTAAACACAGCCAATAACAGGCAGCCAGCTGTACCTCTGCAGGCAGAGTGGCATCAGCTAACACATCAAACAGAGGCAAAGCAGCTGCCACACATTCAGCCTATAATCCATGTTTGAATAAGAAGAGAACCAATTAAAGTTGACTGATGGAGGCCAGGTCAGATTACATCAGCTGGATTTTTTCTGGAAAAAAAAAATCAGGTTTCTTGGCTGCAGACCAAAATAAATGCAGAGAAATGTGAGCTGTAACAAGAAGCTAGTTAGCTTAGCTTAGCATAAAGACTGCAGAACAGACAGGAGCCAAGCTAAGCTGCTTTCATGATTAAAACCTGAAATCTTTTCCAAGCTAAACTAGGGTTCAGTAAGGGGTCACAGAGGTCATCTCATGTGTGGGAGGCCTCCTAAATGCTGTTTAAACTGACCTCATGCCACTTTGAGTTAAAGAGTGGGTAATTCCCCGCCTGAATAAAAGTCTCTCTCACACTGTGTCCAGCTCTCTGTCTGTGCTCATCTTCTGCCCAACAATCAATTACCACCCATCAAGTGACTGGCTGTGCCCTCTGACCCCTGGCAGAGACGCAGAGCCGCCCCGTCTCATCACAGTCACAAGGCTCTCTTGTTACAATCACCTCTCTCTCTCTCTCTCTTTTCGGAGCGGACCATTTTCCCACCCACGGCCACCATCATAAATGTCAGCACAGCTCGTTCTCCTCTCCCCGCCACAGATGGCCTGATTGTCTCCTCCTCTGTGACTCTGGAAGCTTAAACACCATCCAACGCCAGCTGATCAGAAACGTGATGATAAGGAGATAACGCAGAGCAGGAAAGCGTGACTGGCATGCAAGAGCTGGCATGTGATGGGAGGAATGGAGGGATTATTGACCAAACAGGCTGATTCTGATATGGTTAAAGCTAATAAAAAATGAGCTTAAACATCTGATTTCTTCTTCACTTTAAGTTGATTTGCACATAAGTTTCTCCAGTAGCAGCACACTGGGGGTAAAACAGGGTCTGTTGTTGTGGGAAAACACATTATAATGAAGGTTTTATGGAGCAGAGTTCATTCTGTTAACCCCTAAGAAAAAAAAGGAGTCTATGCACCCACTGACTCTGGGCTGCTAAATTTATGAAGCCATTAAAAGACAGGACAAGAGGCCCTTTAGTACTTCCTGTCTTCAGGGTTTACACTCAGGGGAAACACACACAAAAAAACCCTTCAAACAACATGTAGGATTGCTGTTGCTGACCATAACTGACTCAACACACACTGTGCAGGAGACACAAGACAATCACAGGGATGCAGCATGCAGTCAGTTATTTAGCACAAGAAATGAATGATTTGCAAACACACCTGAACAGAATGGTGCTGCTAGTGTTGTATTGTGGGTAATGTAGGCTCAACTGACTAATGACATGCAAAGGTAAAAACATGCAAAGTGAAATCACCTTGGACACAAACAGACTCACGCAGCAAACGACGACAAGTTTCCGGATTCAAAATGTATCACAACACGGGATACATTCTAACCCGCTGCGGTTACCTCTACAGTTACTAACTGACATGCACGCAGGACCCCCGAGCTCCTGCGGCGCCTCGGGCAGGAGGTGGCACGCCACCGGGAGGCGCCCGTTTTCCAGGGACGACCAGCAGCTGTCCTGCAGCACATGGCAGAAGCTGCGACAGGGCAGGTGTGTGGGGGCGAAGCACGTGGGCGCCAGCAGGAGGCAGAGGAACCACTCTGCGCTGTGCTGACACCCCAACTTCGGGAGCCACGCCCACTCCTGTAGGACCGCCCCCACCTCGTCCACAGACGTGTGATTGAAAAAGTTGGGAAGCGTGAAAAACGTTGGCTTTTTGCAAATGGACCAATCAGAGGGCACGGGGAGACAGGGCGAGCCGGAAGGATCAATCAGAGTGCCAACAGTCCCGTTAGCATCAGAAACGTCACCTAGAATTCTTACGTCTGACCCCAGATCAGTCCCGCCCACAACCTCTGACCCCTCCTCCCCCTCCCCGCTCAACCTGCCTGTGTTATCCGTCATGTTAGGGTTAGCGCTCTCCACCTTCTCGGTCAGGCCGGGGGTCGGGGTCACATCCCACGCCTCGACAAACTTACGGATTCCTGTGGCCACGTTGAGGATTTCCTCCCCAACCCCGGATAAGTTGTTATCCTCCCCTTCCTTCTTCTTCACGCCACCTGCAGTCGTGGCGTTGCCTCTCGTCGTTTGAGTCGGTGCCTCTGTAGTCAGTTGAGGCGTGAGCGAGGTTGTCGGATCTGGAGCCCACCACCAGGCCTCAGAGGACACACAGAGAAGCAGGAGCAGGAGCCACATCGTCCGGACCCTCGCCATGCTGCACGCTTCTGGAACAGAGCTCCCCAAAGCGCCACCTGTTAGCCAGCCGGTCAACAGTTAAATCCAGGTTGTTCAAGGGCCACTGAGCATCCAGTGAATGAAAGCAGAGACGCACAACTGCTCAGAGACCCTCCCTCCAGAGCTCCCAGCGCACAAGGACTGCAAACTCCCTCATAAAAAAAGAAAGAAAACAACACTTGCTGGGATGGAGGTGGGGGGGGGGCAGGCTTGTTATGTGATGATGGAAGTCATTGGCTGCTCAGAGTTGCCCCCCAAAAACTCCTCCCCTGACTGTGTGACTTGACGAGTGGGTCCCCCAAGACTCGGAGGAAACGTGCATTCCTGTTACCACGCCGACACGCCCGTCCTGCACAGAAACAACCTCAGCGGAGTTTCTGTAAATCACAATCAACAGGTTGCATGTGGAACAAGTTTGCATTTTTTTTTTTAAATGATTACACAACTGAATAAAAGCAGAGGAAGTTCTCCCTCATGAGGCTGCCACACTCTTTTCTAGGAGGAGGTTAGCTTAGCATAAAGCCTGCACATGGCTTCATGTTTTAAGAAGAAGGAAGGAAAACTAAATTTAGACACTGAGTTCATCAAGTGCATGACAAAAGTCTGAAACAACAAGAGAAAGGAAAAAAAAGAGCGCACTGGAAAAAATGTGGCGTTCAGTTACACAATGCTCTGATTTATGACTCCAAGATAACCACAACAACCACATAGTAAACCACAAAGTCCACACTGTGGTGCTTTCAGGAGGCTGGTAATTTGATTATCATCCTAAACACAGCTGGAGAGGAGAGGAGCGATGGATGAATGGGAGACAGCAGCTGAGAGAGAAGAGGAGGACGGCGTATCTGATTGGATCGATGGCTTAAAGCTGCGCTCCCGGGGGAGCGGCTCCATTGCCTCATCGGAGAAAATCCTCGGAAAATGTACCACTTCCAGGTTCTCACAGACGGGCGACAACGGAAGGAGGGATCCTCCTCCTACGCCTCCACGGCCTGGAGTGCCCCCATCGTCCAGCTACCCATCTGCCAAGCTACATCCAGCTGTTACACATTCCAGCCCTCAGACCTCCCACTCCCACGCCGCATGGCATCACTGATGCATTCATGCAATGCTGCTGCTGCAGGCAGACGACACTGAGGCCACATTTATGAGAAAATATTAGTCAATAAAGCAGGAAAATCTGCACTACATTACAATAATCAGCTGATTAAACATCAGATTATTTCACAGATATCAGCGCTTTCTGAGGCCAGATGTTCATGTTCTCATCATAAGTCTCTCACACATACATGCTAACACGCCCCTCTGAGCGTGCAGCACTTTTCATCACCATCAGCTGACAGCTGCACAGAGGCCACCATCAGGGTAAGTAAACACACCGCTGCATCATGTTGTGGTGAGACAGTGAATGGCAGCTGCTTGCATGCATATATGTATTGCAAAGGTAGAAACGACATCATAACAGTCTGATAATGAGCTAGTTTTCCAGCTGTAGTTGACAGAAGAGCAGGTGTGTTTCTTCAGCAGTGTTTTCTGGTTTAAGGACACATATCAGAGTGTGTGAACTCTGAGATTATCCCACTGGGAATACAAATTAAGACCATGAAGCTGACACACCAAAGGAGGATAAAAGGTAAAAAGAAGATTCTGTGCTGGTGACAGCCACCTCATTATACCTTTAACAGGCAATAAAAACACTTATGTAACCTCAAACTTTTTTTCCATTAGCATGATGAAGGTGTTTCAAAGTCTGAGCAATAAAAAGTTTACTGCTTTGCTAACGATGGTGATTTTAATGAACCCACCAGCAGATGGCAGCAGCACAGTCAGTGGAGGATTTATCACTTATTAACACACCACAAGGTGGAGCTTTAACTGGAGGGGTTTTACTAAAAAGAAAGTTCCCTGCAGGGAAGCAGAGGAGAAATCGCCCCCCTCCTCCTCCTCCGCCGCCGCCTCTTTGGGCGGCGGCGCCGGCGCGGGGGGGGGGGGGGGGGGGGGGGGGGGGGGGGGG
>JAVQJX010193359.1:0-15286 GCA_036025115.1 Ambassis agassizii
TACTATACATTTTTCCCACATTCAAACACAGATTTAAAGCCAAAACAACAAGACTTTTTTCACATTTACATATACATGTAATCTTGAACAATTGAGAAGAAAAGGCTTCAGAATCTACAACGAAGGTCACTACTGCATAAAACATAACCCACAACACAGACCCGCACAACAAAGCCGGCAGCAGGGTGCTTTATTTCAAGTTTCTGAATGGACAACAAGGCTCACTGCTTCACCATGTGGATGGGAAGCTGTAACCATATACATGTAGACAAGAGTGCTGGAACACAGCCCATCAACTGCTGATACAATCAATCACTGCCTCAATGCAAACCAATCAAACTGAGCTAGTCACAGCAAGCATCTCTGCTCCTTTATTTTGAACCATTCATACTCCTAATTTTGGATATTCTCACAAACAGCCATGAGTAATTCCCACATCGTTATGACACAGTTTGCAAATATATAGAAGCCAGTGTTAGACAGAGCAGATGCCAACTCAACATGTTTAGCTACAGTAGCAGCTAAACCTGTGATGAAATGAACTGGCTTACTATGAAGTCAAACATAAAGAAAACACGAAAAGCTAACAGCAAAAAAGGCTAGAATGAATCATGCTATAGCTGCTATGAAGGAGTTGATGCAGGAAGAGAAGGGCAAGGGGGGGTAGATTGAAAATGGGGTGTCAGAGAGCAAGGAGAGAAGAATTAAAGGCGTTTGTAGAGGAGGGCAGGAGTGACCTTTCATTGCTGTTTTTGGACTGGAGAACCTTTAGTGTCGAAAAATTTCACAAAAAAAGTTACACGAGGGTACAAAAAGGGGTTTTTAATCAGAGCTGAGGATGTATGTAAAACAATAGAGCTCATTATTGAGTGTCAAGAACTAAATCCAACAGTTTATTTGTGCACCAAGTGAGGCTTAGCGAGTGCCACTTTGGATGGAGACATTTGTTTGTATGGACAAAGAAGTCTGCTGTTTACAATGCTGAAACTGCAACACTTTAAAAAAAAAAAGTCATAGTGCTGCATTATAAAATGTAAGGTGTTGTACTGTATGACTCAGTTTCTCATTGAAGCGACATGACATAACTTCCAGTTACATAACAAAAAGCGATCCCAAACAGTGCTGATGGCACCGAGTGGGCTGATAAATAACAATACAGTCCAGCACAGAGAGGAGAGGAGCCAGTGACCAATGTTTTTGAATGAATTTCATTTCTTTCTGTATTTATAGTGAAACACTGTTGATGCCAGATAAACTGTAATAACTGTGAAAGCAGCTCTGTTGTTGCTCCCTTTCAGATACTCTTCGCTGAGTGTCTCTTATCTCTCTTTTTTTGCTTCATGTTAGCCTGCTAGTGTTAATTACATAGTGGAAGAGTTACTGTCCAACTCACTGTGTTGCAAAAACACTAAGAGTTCTTCTTTTTAAACATTCAATTTCCCTGTTGCAAGATAAAAAGTTTCATTACACATCAGCTTCTGTTAAGTGTCAAGACGGAATGATTTTTTATTATTAATATCAAGTTTATGGTGATATTTCTGGGCCAAAACACAAAAGAGCAGTGCAAATACAGTATGAAGTGTTAAAAACTATGACACAGAAATGCATACTCAACATCTACATATACATATCTATATGATATAGGACTGCATAACTATGCTCCCATAAAACTATGCAGTAACAGAGTGCAGGTACATGTGTTTCTTCTCTGCAGTTTCAGCAGGAATAAGTTAGTTCAGGCACTTAATGCACAATACAAACACAAAGTGAAATGCATTGGGAGCACACAAACACACTGTCAACACAAAGTGTCCCCCAAACTCATACTAAGGCTGCCAAGTATCAGCAGAGTTGGTTAAATCCAATACAATGCATTAAGTGTCCCTGGCCATGGAAATAACTATAGGCTGAATGTCAATGATAGATTGCATATATTACCACAGATCTACTGTCTTGACTTTCATAAGCAGCAGGCAGTGTAATGAAAGTGGCCAATATTTCATCTTTATGCTTTGGTAAATACTTTGCAGTCAAGGCCAGTGTCTTGCGTATTATATATATATATATATATATATAAAAAAAAGTGAACTTTGAATATATGAGAAAAATAATCTCATGCATTTTTTGACTTATAATGCATTTTTAATAGGTTGAGTGTGGCAGTGAATCAAAACTGAAAAAAAATATTTAAAGAAAGATGACATGGGGTGTTTTATTAGGGGCTGTATTAAACTTTTATGGATACAGGTAACTAATGAAAAAAGTTTTAAAACTAGTTATGATCAGGTGTTCGAACACATCAAAAAGCTGTGACTGATGTTTATAGTAGCTCCGTGATTTCCATCCTCTGCTGATTCTGCTCCATTCTCGTCTATCAAGAATTATAGCGTCTCGTTAGCGCTAATTAGCCCATGGTGGGCTACTTTGAGAGGCTTAATGATGATAGGAGCTGGGTGACCTGACCCTGACCTCTCCAGTCTATTTTGCATAGCATCTCCACTCTCCTGTGAGCAAATGCAACCAGCCAGAAATTATCTACCACCACTCAGTTTCTTCTCAAAGGAGAATCTATTCCCAGTTATGTCTTTGCCAAGGGAGACGTTTGGCCCAACTCCCTGTGCTTCACATACCACTACTATTAGCATGCGCTTTCAACGTTTCAACCCAGACCGTGACCCCTGTAAAAAAACAAACAAACAAACAAAAAAAAAAAAAAAACAGGAGGGAACCCACAAGAAGACATCTGTATTCTAACCCTTGATGAATGGCTCATCATTAATCTGCTGGAGAGCAGAAAATGATGCGGTTAAGGGAAAGGGCTTGCTCCATGACAAAAGAAGAAGCCATTAGGAGGTGAGCGGGCTTGACATCTTCATGAAGCTCAGGCCCATAGCAATTAAACTGTTATTACAATGTCAATGGTTGTGGTAAGAGCTGTCACAATTGCACTGTCCCTAGATATATGCAGAGGCAGCAGTTTGATCTGAGCAATTAGAGGCTGATAGGAAGCATAAGATGAAGTGTGTCTGCAGTCCTACCCCTCCCATCCCCCCCCCCCCCCCCCCCCCAGCTGCCTTTTATTCTGCATCTTCTCTCTCATCCTTTCTGCATTCCTTTGTATCAAAGTCATATTATACTGTCTATGCCGGTGACAATTTCTCTTCTTGCATTTAGTTCTCCATCAACTGTACTTGCCATGTTTTGTGGCTTTTGAGCCATCAGGTCTGAAACAAAGCTTAAAAAATGGATGCATAAACAGGCTTCAATCATTAATTAATTAATTAAACAATGTGAATTTTACTGCAGTGGAAACACAGGGCTGTTCATTTGTTGCTGTGATGTTTCTCAGCCTGCAGAGTCATTCTAGCTTCTCAGGATGTGATGAGCATCAGTGTCCGATTTTTTTTTGTTCATCCTGTTCCCAGCAGAGTTACACAATACTTACCTATTTAAGCCACTTCCACATTTAGTGTCCTCGATATGTATACTGTACAAAATGTGATTACATTACTTCACTGTCAAATCAAGAGATTATTTTCAAAGGCAAAACAAAACTATTACAATGACTGGACACGTGCATCTGCACTAACCTAAAGACAGATTTATGTACATTGACGGTTACATATTAGTAATGTATTACAACCCAATGCTTTCTGAAATACTGAATATACTGCACATTAGCTGCAGAAACTGGGTCACTCAGTACAAGTCTGTTGATTGAGTGGTCCAGGAAAACCTGCTCAGTAAGCAACCCCTTTTTAAGCCCTTTTCTGACACACCAAAGACTCTAAAGGCTTGTTCTGACACAAGATATGTGGACTCAATACACTGTACAACCTGAAATGGTAGATTTTGCAATAAGAAAAAAATCATCTGTAGAGGAGCAGAATAACAGTGTCTTGCTCTAGCTGTGAATCACAGCTTATGCTTAATGTTTGGCCTTCAGGACTGACCCTGACTTTTGAGGTCTCAGTTATTCAATTAAAACAAGTCAGGAGCTCATCAGCCTGCTTGACTGGGCTGGTCCCATTCTGTCAGTCGACCTGTCTCTTTATCAGAAACATGATACATGGTGGTAGATAATGTGACAACTGGGGGAGAGCAATCCCACCATCCCTCCTTTCTTCATCCACCTCTCTCCATTTCATTTCACTAACCCCGTGACTAGTTCTTTTGGTCTAACCTTCCCTTCAATCACTTTAAACATTTACTTTTTTCATGCTTCATCTTCAGTTCCTCCTTTCATACTTCCTTACTCTCAGTGACTCATCGTTTCTTCGTCTTTTCTTCTGTTAAACAGCGGAAAACAAAGCTTTACAATACAGAAATAAACCACCAACCTCAGCCTTGTGTTTTCTGAAAAGCAGCTTTGTGTAATGAAACCTTTCTTACAGGTGACTCAGGCTCAGTGAAAGCAATCAAGGCTTTGTGGAAAAAAAACTTAAGTGCTGTGGTCCCACTTAATGTCTGATTAAGATCTTATATAACATACCGAGACGTCAAGAAAAAACACATGCCAGACATGCTGACAGGAGACTGTGCTACTTCATCTATTTTATCAAACCTGCAGAGCCAAGGAGCTGAACGCGATGGAAATTGTCTTCAATGAGATCAAGTCAAAACTGAAATATGCATTTTTGTTTGACCCACTTTTCCCAGACCAAAGCTGTGATATATGGCAATGACCTGCACTGTAAGGGATCCTGCCTGTGTATGAAGGGGAACTGTGGTCCTGTATGTGGGCCAACAGAGATCACAGGTCAGCCTGCCAGCGTGAAAATGGCACTGATAATGGTGACTCCGGTTTCAAACCAGCAACTTGACCCTCTTGTCTATGCTTGATGAGTCAGGGAAGTTTTAGGACTAATCTCATCTCGTGGCCTGCGCTGTTCGCTGAGTGACAGTCTCAGAAGGGTGTGCACGCACCATGTGTGTCAGCATTAGCCGAGTGAGCGATCTCTGTGTCATCATCCTTCACTGCAGTAAGTGAGCTGGCAACACTGACTTGGTACCCGCTTGACGAAAGGCCTCAGTTGGCACCTGTCAGTCAGTGGGCAGCCAAGTGTGGCGCCCTCCATTAGCCTGGCTGACAGCTGTGGACCTGGGGCATCACTCACTCCCTCGCTTCAATGGATTTATTCCACCCAGCCAGAACTTGCTAAGGGCCTTCCTGCAGCACATGCCCGGGCACATGATCGGAAACAACACATCTTTGCTAAAAGCCATTCACCTTGGACTCTACCAGAAAGTCGTGACCTGGAGTTTAGTGTCTAGGGCATCACATCACCATGACAACTTAGACTGGCTCTGACATCTGCTCCCCACAGAGTCCTCTTCTCTCTTAGGACACCTTTCTCCTCCATCCTTCCTTCCATCTTCTCCCCCACGCTCACTCCATCTTGTTTCTCTCTGAGGTTCATGGTTAATTCATATGGTTTGCCTACTTGGCTTTGGGACTAGTAGCCAGTCATTTCACTGATTCATCTTGGCTGGACTTCAAGGTTGAATAGGGCACACATTCATCCGAGACCTTCTGCATGCTCAAAGCTTTGCCAAAGACCCCACCGAGTCTCTTCAGCTTCTATCAGCCATTACCATTCCACCGTCTCTCTACTTGTTCCAACAATCAACTTTTGGAAAGATCCATTTAAATTGCTGTGGTTTATAAGGGATTAACGATGAAAAGATCCTTCATCTTCTGTTCAAAACATACATTTCTGTGTCCTAATTAGGTCAAAAGCAAGGACTGAACAGCAGCCTGATATCTCCTGTATCTACTTAGGACACAGAGGTAATTTCAGATCAATATCCAGCTTCTCAAAATTCACAGCACCACTCAGCAGTGGTTGAATACCTCTGTGGTGCTGCCACAACTCCAATCCCACCTCTCTCCATGAATCGATATTTTACATCGTCCAGTAAACATCTCTGACATCGATGTGGGATCTCGCAACACATGTTGAGGCCCCTGTGTGAGTGTGTGACTTAAATGGCCATGTTCGTGTCAGTGCACTTAAAACACTTTAGAGCAGTGGCACATTTCCAAAGGTTAAGGGTCTGAAGAGTAGTGAAGGAAATCTGAAGTGATCTTTAGATCAGTTTGCACAGATGTTATGTGCACGTTTGAAAGTAAGGAATGCAAAGTTATTTAATCCAAGGAGTAACTTCATCATCTTAACATGGAAGTCAGGTGCGGTACATGCAATTGGTCATTGTAGCAACAACAACAGAAACACTACTATCTTATGGTGTGATAGTTCTATACTATCCTATCCTGTCCGATCAATGGGAATAAGTGTTGATGAGTGTTTACTCCACGGTTAAATGGACCATCAGGGTCCAGAGCTAACCTCCCCTGTCTGCTACAATTACTGACGAAACACATCCTGCTGGCCTGCCTCTCACACACACACACAGACACACACACACACACACACACACACACATAGCAACAACAGTGACTATATAAACACGCACATTGTAGGAGATATAAACACAGATTAAATATCTGATTACTGAAGTCATTTGAAGGCACCCAGGGAAACAAGATTACACATACAAAAAACACGCACCCACTTTCTCTACAAGCTTACTTTCCATGTACTTTATATGACTGAAGTGACACAAAGCACCTTTGAAATCATTCGACACATCTTCCGGTGTCATCTTTTTGTGTGTTTGCGTCCAGGGGACAGAGGATAAAGAAAAACAGGAGAAAAACATGGCAGGATGCCGGCTATGAGATGCCGAAAACAGCTAAAAAAAAAGAGTGTGTGTGCGCTTGTGGATTAACCTTGTGGGTAAAAGCGAAGCGTGTCAGAAAGCACATCTGTGTTTACTTTATTAAACACACTGAAAAGGCACACATTGGCATGGAATTATTAAAGAGAGGGAGATAAGTATTGACAGGCTTTTTTTTTCCTCGTTTTTGCTTGTTCCTTATATTTACCAGCTGCGTATCCAAAAGGTTATCGCTAGCCATTACCATTCAGCTCCACTGAGGTCTGGCCATTGATACCCAACGGCACAGTGTAAATGTCAAAATATGGATGGCTGAGTGGCTGTTCTGGCCATAAAAATGAGGAGAGTTCCTCAAACATGCCTGCTGGAAGGAAATGTTACAACCATGTCTGCAAGATTTAACAAAGACATTTCAGATTATTGAACCTTTTCATTTAATATGAGGAGGAAAAAGATTCATTCCGGCTCATGGGATACAGAAGGAAATTACTAAAGAGCCGTATGCACATACATCTTACCATGATCAAAACAGATCTATTAAGTAGGATCTATTAACCAGGAAAAACACACCATTGGCCTTCTAATCAAAGCAGACGGCAAGGCCTTTGAAAGGTGGAAATTTCCCGAGAGAGACAGCACTGGTCGAATCCAATTTCCCTCTAGATTAACCGACCGTTCACACAAATTATAATTCAAGGAGACAGTGATGTGATTAGAAAGAGCTTATTCTTTCTTGTATGGCAGTTTAACCAAGACAACAAACAACAAACTGTTTATTCAACGTACATTTTTTAGGGCAGTTAACTCCACTTAAATAGATGACAGAACTGACCCAATATATAACATGAAAGCCCATTTGTTAGGCTACAGTATACAAAGTTTACAGCACACAATAAAGTTTGAAATGTGAGATGTTAATGCATTTTTTTAATCATTTATAGGGAATCTCTGCAGCAGACAAAAATAGCGCAATAACCAATATGAAAGGAAAAGTAAATAAATACAGGTGCAGCAGCATCATATGCAATAATACCTACTGGGCACAGTGTGATAAAAAAAACATGTCAATATTATACACAAGGGTTTTATTGCTTGGAATACAATAAAGGTCTCTGAGGCAAACATGACACACCGATGCTGCAGGATCGCTCTCAAAACACAACGAAAACTTGAGCTACATATCTCACGACTAAGTAGATTCACAAATGGTCGACGCTAGAGGTAAACTGAAGAGCAGCTAATATAAATAGCATATATTTCTCTCTCTCTCCTCTCCACACGCTGCAGGGAATGTACGTCTCCCTCTTGCCTGCTTCGTGTTCACCTCTTCATCTTCCTCTCTTTACTCTTAGTCCTGGTCAGTGTGCTCAGGCACTTATGCAAATAAATCACACTCCTAATTACAAAGCAATTTATTTACAACAAACCAAGATAGTGCAGAATACTCTCATTTGCATAATAATGACAAAGAGGGTCTCAGAAGAGTTGGCTTTAAATAGTTTGTTGGGAGTGTAGTAAAAGAGAAAACGGGTCAATGCGTTGACCGTGTGACCAGCTTTGTTCAACATCTGCTGAAACTTGTAACCACAAGGATACTGTGGGGTGAACCTCAAATAATACGTCTGATCTCTCCATGATTTCAACACCAAACAAGCAGCTAAAAGTCAAGAGATACGACTTTGAAAAGTTCCCACAGTGTGAGACAGAATCCAGGTGACCGCACTTCTCTGTGGTTGGGAAATGGAGAAAGAAAGAGACTTCAATAGCTGTCGTGTTTGGGATAATTAGATTGGGCCTGTGAGAGGCTCAGGGCCTGACTTTCTGTAAGCCAGAAGGACATTTTGGTCGATGCTGTGAGCAATTAAGCAGCAACAAGGGATTCTCCAAAAAAGGATTGTCGCTTCTCTGTCCTGTTTTTGCCCCCCCCCCCTCCCGCTTCCCCTCCCCCTCCCCCACGTCTTTTCTTAGTCTTTTTCAGTCCTTGCTGACATTTGGAAAACATGGTAAACAATGAGGTGTTAGAAAAGAAGCATCCTCTGTCTCTGCTGTTGCACCTGCTTCACATTTAACAGCATTCCATTAGGTTCAGTTTCAGGATCACTGTGACGTTAAACCTTAAAGCTATGCATCTTTTCTTTGCATCCTGTGCATGTCCACATGTTATCCAAATATATTCTCTGGAACAACAACAACTGTTAATCTGTGTGTCACAGTAACGACACACTGTGGGTGTTGAGCATCTGGTTCATTGCATCCTGGGATATGTAGGCATTGCAGCTCAGGACTTTTGGATTTTTTTTGAGTTATATATCCCAAATGATTCACATTTTTGTGCTGTTTAAAGGAGTTCTATAATCTTTACCTCTCATTTCACCACCTCCCTCTGTTTACCCCTCTTCGCATTATTTTCTCTGGCTACATCTCACCGCCTATTTCTCATGTTCTCCTAATCAATCACTCTCTTTTCAATTCAGCCAAAGTCAAAGGATTACATTGGTATAAAAGTCAAATAGTAATACTGCTGTAGCAGGATGAGAAGCTGTATATTCTGAGACAACCTCTCTCCATCTTCCAGGTAAAGGAGTGGACTGAAGAGGGATGAGATGTGCTGAGCCTGGTGGAAGCTGAAGGTGAAAGTCAGTCATCCTGAACTGTACAATTAAATCAGAGAGTGGCAGCATGAATGGGCCGCTCCCCTGGAGGGCAGGAGATAAAGAAGGGTGGCTGTTCCACTGGGGAAAAAGACTTTGTGGTGTATGATGGCCCGCCCTTCCCTCACCTTTAACAGTCCCACTGTTCCTTCATCTGTCACACACACTCACATCGCTACCCAACATGCTTTGACAAAGCAATTTTCCAATAAAGTCATGTGGAAAATATCTTCCAAAGAAAGGCCAACCAACCAACCAACAACAAGTACCGTGTAAGGTGTGTTATTTTTTTACACAAAGACAGGATGGCACAGAGGAGAGAGTGCAGGCTGGAAGTGATGGCTGATGAGCAGGTGGAGTCAGAGGGTGAAGCTCTTCCTGTATGTGGTAAAGCTGAAGAGTTAAAACACTTTCTCAATTTGATCCTTAACAATTTAATCTTTCACAGATGAAGGCATTTCAATGAATTCAATAGTATCTAGTTTGTCTAAATACTTTATTTTTCCACTTCACCAATTAAAAAAAATAATGTGTGGGGAAATATCCAACTCCATTTGTCTTTTAAGTTTGTTTGTTTGTTTAAGTTAATTATCACATTCTCTCTCATCGTTTTACTGTTTTTTCTCCAGCATCACCATCTCACCGCCAGCTTGTGGGGAAAATCACAGAGTGGCTTCAAAGTGGACAAAGTAAAATCCATCCAATTCAAACAGCTGTGAAATTGAGTTGGAAATGAACTTGCTGTGTTGAACGAGGTGGAGTTAAAAAAAAAATATAAGAAAAATCAACAGCGTGTTGAGCAGCGTGTTCGATGGGGCTTAACAACAGACTGCTCATATGGAAACCAGCACTTTAGAGAGCGCTGCTTATAAATGGAGACCCTTATAGCTGAAGGAAAAAGGAGCTGTGACTCATTACAGAAATGCCACGCACTAATGCATAATCAGCCTTGACATTAACGTTTGCCTATTTCGCAATAAGAGTAACTATGTCCAAAGTATTTTTTAGATAAAAAACTCTTCATGCATGAACCCTGTTAAAAAGAAAAAGAAAAAAAAAGACGTTAAATGTAAGAAAAACAGGTAAAACAGAAAATCCAATTACATCAAAAGTAACATGACACTAAAATGCTTTCTAATCCCTCACCAGCTTCCTGGTTAGTTTTGCACTGATCTTTGAGTTCAGTCATAGAATCAGAAAAGTGTACTGCTGTCGACTGACCTGCTAATGAATGCAGATTATACCAGACAAAGCAGAGTTTTTATTTGTAATCATATATGCATCAATAACACAGAAAAATCATCTAAATCCAAGCCTTATCAGACATCACAGCTTCCCCTTCTCAATAGCATTGCTTCTATGTTCAGCTCATTCCCAGAATGCATTAGACGGTTTCCATTACCCCATTACCCTTGCAGGAGAGATAAGGCTATGAGCGAGCTCTCCTGAGCTTCCAAACACACACATACATTACAAGCTCTCCCCATGGAGGCCTCGCTGTTGTCAGGAAGAGCATAAACATACACATTTGGCCTCTTGTGTCTGCTTCTGTCAGGATGTGTGTGTGTGTGTATCCTGTGTCATCGTGCGTCGCCCTGTGTGGTCTGTCTTTGCTGCTGTAATTCCAGCACTGTTGTTTATCTTTTTTATTGCTGCTCTTTTCATGCCCTAAATTCTGTTTTAGAAAGCAAAATAGAGACAAGTGGGAATATATATATATGATAAAATCAATAAGATAATGTTAACGATGAAAAAAAAACTTCTCTCAAAAAACAGATTTCACTGCCAACAAATGAATTAATCCAGTTTTGCTAGTTTGTTAGACGAGCACGTGAGACAAAAGCAGCAAGAGGAATGGGATCAATGTGGGTTCAAGGCTGCAGATTTAAAGCTGTCTATGGTACACAACTCAATGCAACAAAGCCACAAATAAAAGTCTTGTTTTTGTTTTGTCTTGCATATAGTTAGAGGTCCTATTCATTCATTCATTAAGAGGCCTGTAGATTTTTATTAGAAATGTTTTGTATTTATGTTGTTTAATTGTTCTAAAGAAAGTAGTTTTCCCCGTAAAAGATGTAATATAAATAAAACAGACTCATTAAACTTAGAAAAGAAACCATTTATAGCATAATACCTTCCAAAAGAATGTCTTCACAAATCTTTAAACAGCGAAGGGAATTTAACAAACACAAATGCTTAAATTAATATTTCAATAAAACAACAAAACCACACAGCACAGAAAATACAGTCACTGTGAAGAAGCTGAACTCATAGAGCCCCCCCCAACCACCATTTTAACAGCATGACATCCCTTCAGGCAATTTGTGTGTATGTTTGACTTGGGCCCCTACAGCTGTGCAAAGATTTGTGTGTGTCTGCATGTGTGTAGCTCCGTGTGGTGACTCATGTGGATAAGTGGCAATGGGGCTGCTGAGGGGCATAAATGGATGGTAAGATATGACGGGAGGAGTCGAAGAGATACACTGTGATAATTGCCGAAGAGAGAGGAAGATGGACATTAAGGAAAGGAAAGCCTGGTCGTTAAGCTCCTGAATGTGTGTGTGTGGGAGAGCTAAAGAAAAAAGATAGTGAAGGATAAACTGGAAAGAAAACAGGATGGAGGTTACACAACACCAAAAAGTTTCTCAAAATGAGCGTCTTCCCTGGTCATGATGATGAAAACTCATTGAGAGCAAGATTCAAGAGAGAGGTGCTAGCCATGGGCAGAGGAGGGTGGACATGATGAGCGCTGTGTATGAGGAACCGAAAGGAGTCAATATATACAGCAGTTCACCAAATACCCAGCTGATTCAATCACTGGGGGAACCATTACTGAAAGTAGTCAGGCCGGAGGCGAGCAACGTAAATTTCATGAGGAGCCAGACCTCAAAGAGAGATGTGAAGAAGGTGCCCTGAGGTTGGCAGCTAAGACGTATAGCTGTGAAGGTGAAGTTGAATTTAAAGTTAGCTGAGGAAATATAGCACCTCAACCAGCACATTTTGTCTTCCTGCCTGCATTGTGTTCCTGTGTAAATCACTGAGAGCAGTACCATTGCTGCCAAGGTTGAGAATTCAATTCCAGCTGGGCCATCATTTAGTCACAATATTTTATATGTATGTATATTTAATTATTTTTTTCCTCAGTGCACAGCCATTTTAGTTGGGCTTGCCAAATAGCATATCATTCTAGTGGGTATTCCCAAAACACGCATAATGAGACCATTTCAAGGTGGAAGCTGCTGACAGCAGGTTTCCAGGTTAGAAAGCAATATGTCTGAAGTCATTTCAGCCCACCCACTCCTCACTACTCATGGATTCCTGAGAAAGGAATAGGAGGACAGAGGACAGAAGCAGGATATGTAAGGTGAGAAGTGATGTCTGGCTTCATAAAGTTTTGAAGAACTTGAAATGTGTGAGGTCGAACTGTTAACAGGAAATAAGGGTAAGATTCTTTAGAATCAAAATCTCAGTTTATTTTAAATAAGAAAAAAAACTTCCAAAGGAAAGAGGTTAGGGTTAGAATGTGAAGCAAATATTTTCTCATATTTTTTTCTTCAGCCTGTCCGTCAAAGTTTGTGAAAAAAAAAAAAAAAGGCAGAGTCAAATGCCACATCCCAGCTGCTACTGAAAAAGATTCTGCAGCAGGTTCCTGTGATTGTAGTTACCTAACCTCAGCAGGAGAGAGGCAAAGACACTTTAGCTGCACACTGATTACCTGATGGATGACCGCGGAGATGGAGCTGACTGATACAGATGAGAGGTGTAATGGCTCTGACAGAGAGTCCAGGAAGCCAAGCACCAAAGAGGTGGCTGCAGTTTTCGAGATAACAGTCACAAATACATGATATGTGCCTTTGCAACATGTCAAAGCAGCGTGCCTCGGCATCAGGTTTTGAATTTTGTCATGTAAAATGTGTCTAAAATACAGAAGCAGTTAAGCTGCTAAAACACTACTACGCTTTAAGTAGTCTATGACACATTTACATTTACATGTGCAAAGCTGTGCACTCATTCATGTAGAAACATATCTGATGTGTGTATGAACACAGTACTCTCATCTCTTATGCTTACCTGACATTTCTCTCCATGCCTTTCAGATCTCTTCTCTTTTTCAAGCACTGCTCAAACCCTGTCAAAGACAAGGCAGGTTTCTTGGACTTTGAACAGGCCTATGAACCACACTGTTTGATCCTGTTGTACTTTTCTTGTCTCTGGATGTCTTGTCTCAACATATTACATGCAAGATAGTAGTTTATGTATGTAGGATTGTTCTTTATTATTAAGACAATCCGGGGAAAATGTCTAAATGAAGTTTAGACATTCTACTCACTCACAAATGGATTGTGTGTTATGGTGGCCTCTTCCCTTTAGGAGAACTTCTCTAACATTTGTTAAGAGCTACTATATAGAATATCACCTCCACCACTCCAGCATTTTAAAGCAATCAGCACTTGACAAGCACTGACCAGGTATATATTCTCTTAACAGTGAGTAAGTGGTCGCCGCTACATTTTTGTGAAAGGGTCATTGTATTTGAAGGAGAATGCATGGTCAGGTGGAGGCAGTTCCGTGCAGAGTCCATTAACTTAGAGACCTGTCGGACAGCCAGAGTGGCATTTCGATGGAGGCTGTTCACCTTGACCACACACACACACACACACACAGCATGTCGTATTCCCAAAGGGGGGCGCAATGCTGAATCCACAGAGTAAAACTTTCTGTGCCCGTCTGCTAAAATGATCCATCATATATTCCCAGTGGTTGCTTGCTGCTTACTCCTACAGATTTTATACTGAGACAGACAAGGTTAGGAGTTGAAATTCACTGTTTAATTACAGTGTGTCCGAACCATTCTCCAGGGCTGCACGGGTAAGCAGAAACCAGTCTGCCTCCTAAGTTAACTAGAGAGAGGACAGAAGTACAACATGGAGATGCGGAGATCCAGTGAATTACAAAGGTTGGGGGTAATTCATTACACACACAACTAATCCCATGTGATTAAAGCAAAAGAACAAGGAGGAGAAAAGGCTAATTCAAAGACTAGTTCTTTACATAATGACTTGGAAATGGGAAAGCCTTCATGCTGCTAGCAAAAAACAAACCAAAGAGAATCAGATCTCTCACTAGCAGGTGCAATGGATCCAACACCTGAAGATGTGGGTGGTACACAGATAAACAAGAAGCACAAGACAATACACAGGATTCCTGCTTGTAATGAAAAAAGAATCACAACATGAACAAACAAGGCAGTTCAGGGGCTTGTTTCCAAGCCTGAAAGGAAAAACCTGCGTTGTCTTAAAGGAGGTTTGAGCAGTTTCAGCCTTGAAATACAGAAAAAAAGCTGAGAGGCATAGAGAGGAGAGTTTGTCAAGAATACAAGATTAGAGTGAATGTGCACATAGATGTGTGAGTACATGTGTATCAGCATGAACGAGCATACAGCTGTGCTCATGTGAATCTGAATGTAAATGTGTAATAGAGAGCAAGAGACAAAGGAAGAGCACTGACCAAGCTCCAGGTGAGAGGCTGGAGAGAGCGAGTCAAGCATAGAACCCCCACAACCATTAATTAACTGCCAGGACACCAAATCTACCCGAGCACTGTATGTGTGAATCATTAGATGAAGGAGAAGCAGCAGTTTGCTCCTTCATGCAGCCCAAGCAAAATGGACACAAACATGGTGCATATAATCATTTTGAGCGACTGCACAGAAAGCTGGCACTGCTTGAGACTCTCATTAATTTTAGTATCTGGAACAGCTTGTGTGTTTTATCAGCACGGCTCATCTCAAAGTCATATAACCCAGAAACACCCTGTCAAAAAAAGCACTATGGTAGCCAGTTTGAATGTTGAAGGAACAATACTGTTATTAGTTGGAGTCAAAGTGGCTCTCC
>JAVQJX010193384.1:0-12598 GCA_036025115.1 Ambassis agassizii
CCACAGTGGTAATAAATGCTGCAGTGCACCACAGGATGTTGTGTGATATGTTAAGTAATGTTGAAAGAGGTGAAACACATGCTGAGCCTATTGAAAACCAGTAAGTGTTCATGTAACAGTAATGTTATTTTTCTGTGGCATGCACTGCAGCCACAGAGACAAGTTAATAGTTTAACATGTCTGGAATAGCTTTACAGTCTGTCCTTATTCTTATTTATTCCACAGGGCATTGCCTCTGATATCGTACGATACCTCGCCTTCTTCTCCTACTTCACAATCCAACTGGCTCAGCTCTTCCTGTGCTGTTTTGCTGATCAGCCTCCGGAGGGAAAAACCATCCTGCAAAAGGTAGGCAGCAAGAGAATGTATGCCACTTCCATCAAAAGTGACCAATAGCGAGGGAAGAAAAATGCCTGAGTAGCTATCTTGTGGTTTTCAACTTTTGTTGTCAAGACACTTTCCCCTTTTGGAGGAAATGATGTGATTCACCTCCGCCTTCCGTCCTCTCTCACTTTGGTTTGTGTGTGTGTGTGTGTGCTCCTGCATGCCATCGATACAACTCATTCATTTGTGAGATAACCGCAGCCTAGAGTTTGTGGCCACACAACAGCAAAGCCATGACTTAATACACATCTCACTATCCCATCGAACACAAGCTTGGCAAAAACATTTCAGCTGAGCTGAAAATATCCAGTAAGATTGAGAGCAGCTGACAGGTGAATGAAAATGAGATCCTAATCAATCAAACAGACATGTGATGTCATCATTTTTCCCTGGTGATAAACAATCAAAATAGCTGGAAAAGTCCCTCACAAACGTTTTTTGGCTGGCGGTGCGGAGGCTGAGGGTGCACAAGCCGCAGTCTGGCGTGGTAGACACACCCATTGGTGTGTCCTCCACCTCCTCCTCCTCTCCACCCCACGCTCTGGTTAGAGTTACTCACAGGAAGGAGAGGATGTGAAGGGACAAAGAGCGAGAGCGCTGGGTAAAGAGGAGAGCAAACACCCTGCTGAGGGGGTGGCAGGGTGGAGGAGATGCCATAAAGTATGCGTGAGAGTACAAGCTTTCTGTGTGTTTGTATCCTCCTGCTGGACAGTTTGTGATGACACATTTCCGTTCATGTCTGCACCAGACCTCAAAACATCATCTTCACCCGGCGCTAACACTGAACTCTATTTATTCTGCCCTCTGAGAGTTCATGGCCTCTGCTCTCCACAATTGGACCACCTGAGCACACTGCAGTACACGGTTGTTTACGCACATTAGCGTTCTTCAACACATCCCTCACAAGTACACCATTCAACCCTAAACCCACGGTGGCCTCGGTGAGGCTGTGTATTTCTCAAAGCGGTGAAAGATTTACTGCGAAAACAACATTGAGTCTGCTTTTTAATCTGTTGCAGAATCCCTGCCCCGTGAAGGATGCCTCCTTCCTCTCAAAGATCCTCTTCTGGTGGTTCACTGGGTAAGATGGTTCTTTAAAACCCCGTTATTTTTTTTTTTTTTTATGCCTTGGTTGAGTCACTACAGCAACAGTTTGTACTTGTTTACGATAATATGTGTTTTGTTGACGATCATTTGTGTGAGTCATCATCTCATCTCATCCACAGACTTGTTGTGAAAGGATATCGGACTCCGCTGGAAGCAGATGATCTGTGGACCCTCAGGGAGGAAGACACATCACACAAGATCATCTGTGAGCTGCAAGAGGATTGGACAGCTGAGTGTGCCAAACTTCAGAAGTAAGAAACCTTAATGAACAACACATTTACAACCACTATATTGCTTGTCTGAAGCACTAGATAATCCTGATGAGATCTTAAACCTATAACATCCTGAGACATCTCCTCCTCCTTCAAAGTGAGCTTTGGAGTTCCCCCTCTTATAACGTCTGTGTTGGCTGTCTCTTGAATGTGTGTTAGCCGGCACTTGATGCATGAATCTGCAGGAGAAGACAGAAGGAACATGTGGAGGACATGCACATGTTGTCTTTCATGTTTCTTCTGGCTCGTAATTTTTTGACGCAGGCTTGTGATCCACAGTATTGTCATGGCTTAACAGCCAAAGAATCAATTCCATTTTATTGCAGTGTGGTCAAACATCCACATGGTGCTGGTTGAATTAATGACCCAAACAGAGTCATGGCTGTGGTAAATGTCTCATCACAAGGAGTCCCCTAAGGACAAGACAAGAGCCCTCTGTCATTTTTAAGGCTTGTTAACATGATCCACTGCTTTGAAAAGCTGTTGTTTAGTATAATAATTATGTCAGAAAACAATGTTTTTCGCAGCTGCAGGCAAATTGAGTCCATCAGTGATGGCAGGAATAACAGCAGACAGTGTTTCACATTAAAGACTTGAATGCTTCCAGCACTGTGTTTTAGTCCATCTCTGACACAGATGTAACTGTGTGTGTTTGCTTCCTCTGGCAGGCAGGAGAAAGCCTTAGCGTCGGGTGTGGCCCTGGGGAGCAGACTTCCAGACCAGGCTCAGCTCCTCAGGAAACTGCAGAAGGAGCAAAGCTCGGGTTTCTTCCTGCTCAGGACGCTGGCGCGCAAGTTCGGTCCATACTTCCTAACCGGCACTCTGTGTATCATATTCCACGATGCCTTCATGTTTGCCATCCCTCAGGTGCTGAGGTAAGGAAGCCAAAACCACAATCAATCATTTGTAGCACAACCCAATACCCAAAATCTCAGGGGTACTTTTTTGTGGTTTCCAAAAACAACAATTCTATATCAGATATAATCCACAATATCTCTGTATAAAGAATGAAATCAGGGACTTTGATTGAAATGTGTGTCTAAAGTAGGTGAAAGTAACCGTGTCATTATATTTGGATAGAGCTACTGTTGTTGTCAAATATAACTTTTTCACTGCCTGGAGTCTCACAAACCAAATGGCATTGAGCATACTGTATTAAGGAAAAGCTGCAGCTGAATGTCTCCAGACCTCAGCTCAGACTGAAATTACCTGCACACAGCTGCAGTCCAGGCCAGAGCCAATTTAGGTTTTATTGTGTTTCTGAGGGTCTTGAATGTCTGATTCGATTTTTGAGATTTATGTAAAACAAAAGCTTTCATGAAAAAAAATAAAAGCTGACAAAAATATCACAATCAATGACAGATAGATACATAGATAGCATCGTTTATCTATGTATTAATCCACGTATTTATGACTCAGACATCCAAACAACAACAGAAGCTGGCAGCTTTGAAAACAGGTCACAGTTGACCCGCCACCCTCCTCGCCATCCCACCAGTCAGACTGGAATGTTGTTGTGCACACACAGCACAGAGTCAAGTGGAAGTGTTAATTACGGTCATGGAGCTGTGAGCAAGAAAAAGGAGACGAGACCACAGGCCTCTGTGCTCCAGTAAGGGGGACGGGGAGCGAGGGAGAGGAGGCTCTAAATGGCAGAAATGCAGTCGGACCACAATAAGAGAGCCGCTGGCCAAGTGTGAGGGCAGCCCGGCCACAGGCTGAGCTCTGTTGTGCAACTTGAACTACTTTGTGAGGACCAGCCGACCAGCAGCCACAGCGGTGCTCAAGGCCGTTGGTTAAAGGCACACGATGAAAGTCATATAAGATAATACCAGATTGAATGAAAGGACTGTCTGTGTCTGCTCTGCTTTATCTTTCACTTCTTTCCAGGAAAAACACCGAAATAGAGCTTTGATATGTAACATCCTGATTAAACATTCATTTTGTTTCTGTAGTCTCCTCCTGGGCTTTATGAGGGATGAAGACGCCCCACTGTGGAAAGGCTACTTCTATGCTGCTCTGATGTTCCTGCTCTCCTGCCTCCAGTCCCTATTCAACCATCAATACATGTACACATGCTTCACAGTGGGAATGAGGGTGAAGACCGCCGTAATGGGCCTGGTTTACAGGAAGGTGGGTAAATCTGGTATCGACGGACATGTGACAACTAACCAGCAGATAAATCATCATCTTAAAAAACAAAAGGTTTCTGTTGCTCCAAGGCTGGAAAACAGTTCACAGCTATGATTAACATCTTTTTACCTAGGATGAATGGCTGTGTTAAAATCTTTACGAGGGTATGAAATTATATTTTATGCAGTGCACTTGAGGGCTAAAATGTCTTTGTGTGTCTTGTTTTGTCAATCCAGTCTTTGGTGATAAACAGCTCTGCCAGGAGGACTTGCACAGTGGGAGAGATTGTGAATCTGGTTTCCGCAGACACTCAGAAGCTCATGGACTTTGTGGTGTACTTCAACGCCGTCTGGCTGGCTCCTATTGAGATTGCTCTTTGTCTCTTCTTCCTCTGGCAGGTATGTCGAAATAGTAGTTGTTTTCACAATGCGTCCCATTCATGCAGTTTCACTGGAAATCCCTCTTTGACGCCCTGTTACCCTCTGTTTTAAACCAGCATCTCGGCCCTTCGGCTTTGGCAGGGATCGCCACTGTCATTCTCATTTTTCCACTTAACGGGATCATTGCAAAGAAAAGAAGCAAGCTGCAGGTAAAAACAAAAAAAAAACTGTTACAGGAATCATTTCACACTTTCACTCCAGTAGCCCAGACATCTGGCATGTCAGGTCAGGGATGCCACAGCTGGTTTAGATAGTGGCTGAGGAGCTGTGTGGGTGTTTGGCCTGGATGGTACATTCTCTCTTGTCCTTTTGATGTCTGGCCCATATAATGTGTTTGAAAAACAATGACAGGAAAGGGTGGGCAGTAGGAAGACATCATTTTTCATTTCTTTGGAAAAACAACAAACGGTTCTGTAAATTTGGATGCCAGTTTAATCGAACTTTAGTGTTGAATGCAGTGACCACATTCCTGGCCCCTTTGTTGTTTCCTTGTTATAAAAAAAAATCACTAAAATGTAACAAGCAATAAATTCTTACCGAATTAAACAAGTTCTACGATGTTCAGGAAAACTACTACAGCAGACAAACCCATGTTCACAAATACATGTATTTGCTTTGGTCTGGTAATTGTCTATCCTGACCGTGCCCTAGTTTTCAGTTTAGGGATTAAAAAAACCTCTCTTGTCTGACTAAACAGGAGACTCAAATGAAGTTCATGGACGGCCGAATCAGACTGATGAATGAGATCTTGAATGGAATAAAGATCCTGAAGTTTTATGCCTGGGAGAAGGCCTTCCTGGAGCAGGTTCTGGGTTACAGAGAAAAGGAGCTCAAAGCCCTGAAGAAGTCTCAGATACTGTACTCCATCTCCATCGCATCCTTCAACTCCTCCTCCTTCTTGGTAAGACAACTAAACTCAAAGAAATAGCTTCCTGCTGGTCATACAAGCAACATGTGAGGCTGGACCCACATCGTGGTTAGCATTTTAGCATGCTAGCATAAGCATACAAAAAGGTACTGTGTTGATTTTGACATACAGTATAGCACATGTGCTAATATACTTACATAGAAATGACAAAAAGGTTGAATAGTAATCTATCTGAAGAATTGAAAAAGACAAAAAAATAAACATTCGCTCAACAAAACTTGGTTAGGTTTAGAAAAAAACATAGTTGGAGTTAGAACAGCACCCAAAATACAGCATAAATAAGGGCAAATGTCAACAAGCTACTCCTCCTTTTTGCTCTGACTAACCTCAGAGATCATAAAATCAATGGGATCCAGTTAACATATCAGTGACCTGATTTTAAAGATTAAAAGTCTCCAGTAGGGAGAAACAGGCCTGGAGTGCCACAGACTGGGTGTGGAAGTCAGAAACTACAGAGACACAACTAACACATTGTTGGTCGTCTTTAGTTTCTTTGTGGGATACAGTGTATTGACATTTAGATAAATTTAGTGTGCCAGCCTTATCCTTAAAACTATGTGTGTTTAAAGATCATCCATCACACACCAGTAAAGGTAACATTTAGTGCCTTTTTTTTTTTCAAATCCAGATTGCCTTTGCTATGTTTGGAGTCTACGTAATGCAGGATGACAGGAACGTCCTGGACGCACAGAAAGTGTTTGTTTCCATGGCACTTATCAACATCCTGAAGATGCCACTAAGTCAGCTGCCTTTTGCAATAAGCACAACCATGCAGGTGGGTTTCTGTACGTCACAATCCCATTATGTGATAACAGGTCAGCTAACCGACCACTGACTGTTTCAGGCTATAGTTTCACTGAGACGTCTGGGAAAGTACCTGTGCTCAGAGGAACTGAAAGTGGACAATGTCTCAAAGACTCCATTGAGCTCTGGTAAGAACCCCACCCACGTATAAACTATTACACTGAATGAATAAACTACTATACTACACTGTTTAATTCCATGGATTTGGTTCCCATACTGTCTGAAAACATAGCCTGTCATAATCAATATAAGCAGCCCACAAGATGTTGTTGTTTATAACTGTGGGGTACCACAGCCTTGTATGGATCATGTGCACTGTCACTTCCTGGGTCCTGGGCTGACTGGTAGACAGCGTAATTATAGGAAGTTCCCATTTAGCGGTTGAACGTAAATCATAGCATGAATTCAGACATATGATTCACAAAGAAATAAAAAAAACATATATACTACACTCCTCTGTCTCTAATCTGTCAACACTTCCTAAGACAGCTTGTGAAAAAAGCAACAGCTCTGTAATTTGTATGATTAAGCAAATTCACTTGTAATTACGCCCAGACTGCACCCTGACGAGTACCTTAGAGGGGAAACTTTTCGAAAGTTTGTTTGTTAGTCAGGTTTAAGAGGAAACATCCTCTCTTTGATCTTCATTTTCTTTATTCCTTTTTTTAGAAGGGGAAGACGTGGTGATAGAAAACGGCACTTTCAGCTGGTCTGGAGAGGGTCCTCCGTGTTTGAAAAGGTATGTAAAATAAGGTATGTAAAATCAAATAAAAAATAAAAAATTAGGTGAGACTTACAGGAGAATTCACCACTTTGTTGACAGGATTAATGTCCGTGTACCACGAGGTTCTCTTGTTGCTGTGGTCGGGCATGTAGGCAGTGGAAAGTCCTCTTTGTTGTCCGCCATGCTCGGGGAAACAGAGAAAAGAAACGGCCAAGTTACTGTCAAGGTACTGAGCTTCTGTTCCATGTGCGAGAGTTATTCATAGTTTGCGGCTTTTCGTTTAATAAATATTGACGGTCTTTGCAGGGCTCTGTGGCCTATGTGCCCCAGCAGGCGTGGATTCAGAATGCCACAGTGCAGGATAACATCATATTTGGACGTGAGACGTTGAAAACATGGTACAACCGTGTACTGGAGGCCTGTGCCCTGCTGCCTGACCTAGACATCCTGCCTGCTGGAGATGCAACAGAGATCGGAGAGAAGGTATACACCTACACCTCCGCTGTTAAATGTGCGTTTATTGTGTGTCTAATAATGTTGTCCATGCAGGGGCTCAACCTCTCAGGTGGGCAGAAGCAGAGGGTGAGTCTGGCCAGGGCTGTCTATAGAAAGGCTGATGTATACCTGCTGGATGATCCGCTGTCTGCTGTTGACGCCCATGTCGGTCAGCACATATTTGACAAAGTCATTGGACCAAAAGGAGTCCTTAGAGATAAGGTAATAGCATACAAAAAACCTGCAAAGTACAACTCAGTCCATTCAATTCAGCCACAACACAGTTTTACAACACCTCAACCACTTACATGCTCTGCACTATTGTTTCCATAAAACCACCACTTTGCTGACACTTTTGTTTTTAAGAAAGCCTCAATTTACTGTTGGATTGTGCTTACATCCTATTTTTCTGACTGTGTGGCTTGCTTTACAGACCCGCATCCTGGTCACCCATGGGACGAGCTTCCTGCCGCAGGCTGACCTCATCCTCGTCCTGGTAGATGGAGAAATCACAGAGAGTGG
Source organism: Ambassis agassizii (assembly GCA_036025115.1). Classification (NCBI taxonomy): domain Eukaryota; kingdom Metazoa; phylum Chordata; class Actinopteri; family Ambassidae; genus Ambassis; species Ambassis agassizii. The sequence continues at coordinate 7,810 of JAVQJX010193384.1, forward strand.
CTCCTACCAGGAGCTCCTGAGCCGTCACGGTGCATTTGCTGACTTCATCCACACATTTGCAAACACAGAACGCAAAGAGAGTGCCATACAGAGAGGTGCGGAGACATTTCAAGACTACACTTAAGCTTGTCTATAAAGAAGTGGTATGTGTAACAGTGCTGATGGTTTTTTTCACAGCTGGCTCCCGGAGGTCCAACGCTCGCCTCAGCATGGTTGATTTCATGCCGTTCTCCAGAGACTTGTCACAAGAGCAGCTTATTGGGTATATAAACAAACCTGTAAACTGTCATAAAGATGTTTGGAATCCTAAGCATCTTCTTTATGAAACTGACCTCTGACCTTTTCCTGTTTATCAGGGGTGACACCACTAATACCAACCTGCAGAATATGGAGCCTGTGTCTGAAACTGACCAAGAACAGGCACCAGAGGACCTGGGCAAGCTGACTGAGGTCGATAAGGCACGCATCGGAAGAGTAAGTCTGAACATAGATGCCGTAGTAGTACTGTTTATCATAACATAATATTCCCAATACAAAGTATCCCTAATGCTGACTGGTCCTTTTTGTCTATAACAGGTTAGACTGGCAATGTACAAGAAGTACTTTAAGACCATTGGCTTGGCCATCATCATTCCCATCGTCTTCCTGTACGCCTTCCAGCAGGGTGCCTCTCTGGCCTACAACTACTGGCTCAGCATGTGGGCTGATGATCCTGTTGTCAACGGCACCCAGTTAGATACAGACCTGAAACTTGCTGTCTTTGGAGCCCTGGGCTTCGTTCAAGGTCGGTTTGAGTGTTTTATGATTCATCAGGGACAAAGACTACACATATATAATGTCTAATTTGGGCTTACTTTTCTTCAGGTATCGCTATCTTTGGTACCACTGTTGCCATCTCCATCTGCGGCATCATCGCTTCCCGCCACTTACACATGGACCTGCTGATAAACGTGCTGCGCTCACCAATGTCGTTCTTTGAGTGCACTCCCAGTGGCAACCTCCTGAACCGCTTCGCCAAAGAGATCGACGCCATTGACTGCATGGTCCCCGAGGGTTTGAAGATGATGCTGAGCTACGTCTTTAAACTCATGGAGGTCTGCATCATTGTGATGATGGCAACCCCCTTCGCTGCTGTGATCATCCTGCCTCTCACTTTGCTCTACGCCTTTGTCCAGGTGTGTGTTCTTCCCAAAATGTCAAAAAAGACATTTTGAGATCACTCTGTTAAACTTGGCTAAAAAAGGAGTTGGGTTCCATTACTGTGTGTTATTGGAAAGCTATACTCCAAAACCAACGCAGCTGCTGATTTTGCCATCCACTTCTATTTGGTCCCCCACCTGCTGACATAGATGTTATACACATTCACTATAAATTATGGGAAAGCCCTCAGAGTTCCCTCTTGTTTCGCCAATTAAAGTAAAAATGTTTTACTTTTCCACTGTGGGCTGCAGAGCTTCTACGTCGCCACATCCTGTCAGCTGCGCAGGCTGGAGGCTGTGAGCCGCTCGCCCATTTACACCCACTTCAATGAGACGGTGCAGGGCGCCAGCGTCATCCGCGCCTTCGGAGAGCAGTCCAGGTTTATCCTGCAGGCTAATAAGAGGGTCGACTTCAATCAGACCTCCTACTTCCCTCGATTTGTGGCCACCCGGTGAGATGACACCTCATTTGTTTTGATGAATAGGAGGCATGATTGCTTTAGGTTAATTTGACAGACTTCTGGCTTTAGAAATGAGGATATATTCTGAAACTTGCCAGCCCACATCTAAATCACTGTCACCTCCACAGGTGGCTGGCAGTCAATCTGGAGTTTATTGGTAATGGTGTGGTCTTAGCTGCCGCCATTCTCTCTGTGATGGGAAAAAGCACTCTGAGCCCAGGCATTGTTGGTTTGGCCGTGTCACACTCCCTCCAGGTAAGAGCTTCTACCCATACACAACCATACAGCAGTGCTGGAGGTGTCTCAGTACACATTTTCTTCAACTGATTTGGATGTTACAGGTGACGGGAATCCTCAGCTGGATTGTGCGATCCTGGACTGATGTGGAAAATAACATTGTTTCTGTGGAGAGAGTCAATGAGTACGCAGACACTCCTAAAGAGGTCAGTGCTTCCACTTATGCCAACAATGTACTGGAAGGGGACACTGTTGTTTTTTTTTTTTGTTCTTTGCTCACTCTTCATCTCACACAGGCCAGTTGGAGTATAGAGGGCAGCTCCTTACCTCTGGTCTGGCCCCAGAAAGGCACCATAGAGTTCCAGGACTATGGGCTGCAGTACCGTAAAGGCCTCGAGTTGGCTCTGAAAGGAATTACTCTGCATATTCATGAAAGAGAGAAGGTGAGTCATCTTGAGTTAACCAGGCTTAAAGACTTAAATTACAGGCTGATCTCATACTTGGATTCTGACTCAAAACCTCCTTTTCAGGTGGGAATCGTGGGAAGAACAGGAGCGGGAAAGTCCTCTCTCGCTCTGGGAATCTTCAGGATCCTAGAGGCAGTAAAGGGAAAGATCTTCATAGATGGGGTCGACATCGCAGACATCGGACTCCATGACCTCAGATCACGTATCACAATCATTCCTCAGGTACAACAGTTGTATTCAAAATGGTAAAAAAAAAATCACCAATATGTACAGTTCAGTTGATGAATAACGTGCTCTCCTTGCCTTCAGGATCCAGTGCTTTTCTCAGGTTCCCTCCGGATGAACCTTGACCCCTTTGATACCTACACAGATGAGGAGGTGTGGAATTCACTTGAGCTCGCTCACCTCAAGAACTTTGTGTCTAATCTTCCTAACAAACTGAACCACGAGTGCTCAGAGGGAGGAGAAAACCTCAGGTAAGCACATGGATGCTGATATGACACGTCACCATGCAGATAAAAACTAGATAAAAACTTGCACAGTATTTCATTCTATCCTTCCCTTTTGTCCGGTCTGTCTGTGTAGTCTGGGTCAGCGCCAGCTTGTGTGCCTAGCCAGGGCTCTGCTGAGGAAAACCAAGATCCTGGTTTTGGACGAGGCGACAGCTGCTGTGGACCTGGAAACGGACACACTCATTCAGTCAACAATCCGCACACAGTTTGAAGACTGCACGGTTTTGACCATTGCTCACCGCCTTAACACTATCATGGACTACACAAGGTACTTTAATGTCTACTGTACAGTCCATAAAGCAGAAAGTCAAATAAGAGAAAAGTAAACAAGTTAAAAATCACAGATATTTGAGGTTTACAGACACACAAATGTGAATATTTTCCTACTTTTGTCATATTATCTTCTAAAGGCATTAATCTGAGTTGTAGCCATACATTCCACGAATCATACATACAAAAATATGTTCATGTTTGCTCCAGTTTTTGGCCTTTACACCCTGTTCAGCACTGCATTATCACTTACATGTGCCATGAGAAGTCTCTGAACCCGTGTCCTTCCTTTCTCGCTGCAGAGTGATCGTCATGGACAGAGGCCACATTTCTGAGATGGACTCTCCATCCAACCTCATCTCACAGCGAGGACAGTTTTACAGAATGTGCCGGGAAGCTGGGCTGGTCTAGGGTCATTTAATGGGCCTCGTATGATGGAACAGTTGGAAACCTGGTGTCCAGAAATGACACCTTATAAGTATGGCTCTCCAACACGCATTAAATCGGGCCATTCAAAGCTTTATGGCAGCTCAAAACGCCTCTCCACGAGGGCATTGTTGATGAGTCTCGAGCAGTTGCTGAAGCAGTCCCTCCAGTATTTGTTGGATTTTTAAAACACTCAAATTAGGAAAAGACATTGTTAACCTCAAATGATGAACATTGAAAAGGTGATTGTTGAGAGTCTCCAAGCTATAAATATTGTATATAGAGTAGTGGAATCAATTTATTCCATGAAAGAAATGAAGCCAAAGGCTGGGATGGAGGAGTACCACAAATCTTTTCATTCTCTTTAAGGATGGGCGCTATATTATTTTTGTAGTTTTATAAGTGTTTATAAAGCACATGACATATTTTTTGATGTTGTGTCAGGCTTAAAAATGGATGTTTACTCATATTTTTTTAGCCTTGTATATCAAAAAAGAGGCATTTTTTTTGGAATTGTATATTGATAGAAATCTATTTTGTCTTGTTGTCTCAGAAAGTGGGACAGGAAATACTCTGACACACTAACCTTCAAAAGGTTGACGCTGGCAAACACAGGGGGAAGTGAGGTTTTCACAGCCTTCAAAATCCGAGCTGGTGGCAGGCAATTTGGAGTTTTTATATGTCAGGGAAAAGGAGGAAAACATTGAAGTGAGCCAAGACATTAGCAATCGTCCAACTATGTTGCGGCTGTTGTTTATTTCTGTCAAAGTAAACACATAAAGAAAGTCAATGGAGACCTTGCTGGTCAAATTTAACCTGACACCGGTAGTGAAAACCACCATGAATGAAGAGAATGCCTCCTCAAAACAATGGTGATAAATCTTTGTGTGATTGTTTCTCTGCCTCCCCCACACAAACTCCATGCAGGCCGTGCATGCACACATATGGAGACAAAAATCAGTATTGTTCTTATGGTGCTTACATGACAGACTGTAAATAGTCCACGTTAAGCTTTAAAGAAAGAACCCTATGAACTTTTCAAAGAGAAGAAGCCTTTATTGTTTTTTTGTCTTACTGGTTTAGACAATATATTCTAAGAGGAAACCTGAGTGTTTATTTATGTCATACTGTATGACAAAATGTATTAAGTGTCCTTAAAATCCCAAAGGATTATATTTATACTTTTTTTATAACAAGGTTGACCAATTTTCACTGTC
>JAVQJX010193420.1:0-13578 GCA_036025115.1 Ambassis agassizii
CCCCCCCCCCCCCGCGATGACATTTAGAAAGGGACAAAAGATCAGTCCATCGAAAGAATTCCACATTTTAGGTACAATTAAAGCAAAATACTGTAAAGGACTAGACAGTAGTGGGCGCATGCCTTCAGGTTTGATGACTGCTTTGTTCATTAGCAATGTTTAATCTCAATTTTCCCAATGCAAGAAGAAAAGAAATGAGCAACATTTCACGTGACATTTACACTGATTGTGTTTCCTTGGGGCCTTCAACGGGTAAAATGGCATGGGATTTATGAGGATCAGACGAACATCTGTTGGCCAATGTATATGCATTTTAACGTTTAAATAGCAACAGTTCCACAATGCAATAAAAATCCAAACCCATATGAAACGCTTACATAGTAATCACAAGAAAATGTCATTTTTTTTGTTGATCTGAGTACATACATAAACAACTAGATGGCAGAACTTTTCAGCAGCTATAGGAGTTAGCGCACTAGCTGTTTCTATAATGACTAATGTAGCCGCTAGCTAGCACCCTTTGTACTTGGTGTAAACTTGTAGGTGTTGCATTATTCATTAAGGACCATTAAATTAGCACAATAAACATCCTGATTGTATAAAATTTGACCATCACTGTTTCACTCAAGCGGAAACCTCCGGGGCTGAGAAATAATGTGCCAATGTGGAAATGTCAAAAACTGCTGTTTTGGCTGCTTCTAATTAATTCAAATCCACACACACACAAAAACAAATTAGCTCTTCAGATTATACTTAATTTCATTGATATTTTACAACAAATGATGCTGTAAATCTCCTCTGTGGAGTTTCGCAAACAGGCTGCTTCTGTATATAGTCTAACCATTAAACCTCAACACAAATCTGGCTACACTAATAAGCAAATGAGCACAAACACATACACACCGACACCACATGAATGTACACTGCAGGGGGGTAAAGAAAGAGGGCAGATTTTTTTTCCCAGCGCTCCGGGGACCCTCATTACAGCAGGGAGTGGGTGTAGAAAGACGTGGCAGGGGCGGGAATGTGAAGAAGCAGCATGGGGGCAAGAGATTGGGTCTGCTTGCGTCAGTCTGTTTCCTCCTTATTAGTCAACTTGTGGTAGTACATGCGCAGCTGACCACATAACTGAGATCACTGCTGTCTGCTGCCACTGTGTGCAAAATGGGATGCTGTCGCAAGTCAAGAGGAAGAGGTGACTTCCTGCTTTGTGCCTCCATGCTGGTGACAGTCATGGTCCGAGGTGTCATGTCACTTTGCGAACATGATATCAAATTTCTTCAAATCTACATGGACCAAACGGAAATCAGCTCTTCTCTGATGTTCACTATAAGTGTCTCGCATTTCTTATACAGTGAATCAAAGGGTAAAGGCATCATGCCTGTACTGTTTGATTGACAGGTGAACTCAGAAGAACACACAGCAATAAGCACTGAACACCAGAGAGTGTCAGAACTGAAACACACACAGAGGGATGCCAGAGGTGAGGGCTTTAAAAGCTTGCTTTGGTGTCGCGGGGAGCCGCTGATGTTGAGTACTTTGTGTAACAGGAATAGCACGTCTTTAATGACTGACTTAAGTAATGTGATTCATTGCTTCTGACAGTTGTGCGTTGCTGCAAATCACACTGTAGCAAGCCGCGCACACAAGTCTTAAAAGCCACCGACTGAACTTCCAGCCCACGCTGAAGACAGACGACAGCTACTTAGCCTTTTCCAATTATGTCTTTAAGTTAATTGAGAGGAACAACAAGCACATTTTAGTCGGAGTTGCTGAATTGATGGGCATTCCTGCAACGGCAGGAACTATTAGAGCTTGTTTATGAAAATTATACAAGAATAATATTCATAATGTTCATTATATGTTTACCTATAATGTTCCCTTATATGAGCAGAGAGCCAGCAGCATGTGGCAGACACTTACATCTGAGGTTTGAATGTGTAATCTTTCCCTGTTTGTGTGTTCATGTGTGTGTGTGTATAGGGAGCTTTCGTTCAGCTGCTCGGTTAATTTGATTTTTAATCTGGTGAGTGGCCGAGGTAATATAGGGGCTGAGCTGTCATCTGGGGGCCGAATCAAACCCTTTGTTAATGAACAGGGATGCAACCCCGGGCTAACACACTCCTCAACCCGTCTGTCTGCTGCAGGACCAAGAGAGAGAGAGAGAGAAGTATCCCAGGTCAAGAGGAAGAGGAGAGTTAAATCAGGGGCGTTCTGATTCGCGTCAACCCAACGGCCTCTTGGGGGAAAAAAAACCACACACAATTACAACATAATCTGCACAGGAGAGGAGGCGAACAAGTTAACATGGTCATCCAAGCAATGAGAACAGGGGAAATTGGAAAATAAAATACTGATTGAATTGTAGTGTGTGGGCAGTTTTCAATTGTAAAGTGACAGCAGACGTTACAGCCTGAATTTTCTACAACGCACAAGTTGGGTTTATATTTCAACGTTAGGAATTAGTTATTATCATCAGCCATGCTTAACAAGTCCAAATTATTGAGTCATTTGAGTCATATTAAGTCATATAAAGTTCAACATCTGTCAGCCTCTAGTTTAATTTCCCAGGTTTTAAATATTTGCTTGCATGAAACCAAAGTGGTTAAATAGTCAAACTGTTTGGATTTTTTTAGCACTAACCACAGCCTCCAAACTCCACATAGCAGAAACCTTTGGTTAAATCAATGTTTAAAGTTGAGTGCTATACAAATGAAGCCTGCTGGCACCAATCAGAGGCAGCCACAGCAAAACATAAAGAGTCTGTGGTGCTGACATCTGTTCAGTAATTACTCATTGAAAGTCTGGCGTAAAGCCGTAAACAGAGGGTAAACTTCAAGTCATAAGACGACAAAAACTCTGAGTGTGGTCTCCATTGCAGTTCAAACCAATGACAAACAAATCAGGGTTAGACCAAAGTGGTTTAGAGGTTACACTGTTTGCCATTGTCTTGCACAAATATAACACTTTTTTCAACCACATCCAGGTGTGTATATAATAGAGTTAAGAGAGAAAGAAGGCTAAGCAGGAAATGAAACCAGTTCAAAAAGGTTTAAATGTGTCACGGGCTCTGTGGATTACATTCAGCTCTCCAGTAAAATGTCCATAGAAAAGCAGTGATACAGGCCTTTCATGCTCCCCTCTACATTCATGTCTCCTTCCTCTGCTCCTGCTGTAGTGGTCACTGAGCTCCAAGGCATCTTTGATGAATTAATCCAATAGAAGAAATTGGTCTTTCAAATGTAAAGAGCACCTTAGTTCTGGAAAGCATGAACGCAGGAAAGGGAGGACGGTAGAGGGGTAAGAGAGGTGAATGGACGAACCTGAAAGGAGCTGACTACAGGAGCATGAGTATAGGTGTGTGTGCTGTGTAGTGACCAACAAAAGTTTGCAGAAATCAGCTTGTGGAGACAGCACAGATGTTATAAATGCCTACTTTTGTCATATAGAAGACAACACCACACATTATTATTGTTAGTTGCAAGTATTTTTCAATGATTGCACTATTTTCAGTTACATATTCTGTTTTTAATCTAGATATTTTACACAACACCCAACTTTTTTGCAGTTATTTTGAACATTAGATTCCAATCTTTGGTGACAGTTTTCATTTTACTTCTCACTAAAATAGTGCCAAGAGTACGAGCCAAGGACTGATTGATCTGCATGGTGCCAACTATAAACAAAAATAAATCTACTCTGTAAAATGACTTTATAATCCAGGTCAAACATCCTGTTTTACTCATTCACTCCAGTGATTGAGGGGACAATCCAAGAGAATTCATTGCACATTAGCCAAGCTAACATCTGCACAAAACCACCTGTTGCTACAAATAAAGCACAACAAATAACCAAGCTGAAGCATTCGTTCACATTCAGCTGCACAGATGTTTTCATCTATTACAAAAAGAAGATTATTTAAAGGTGACATTATTTAATCCATAAGGAAGATGGTGGCAGTCTTTCTCATGGCAGACGCCACCATATGTTTCCTTGTGGCACTCATGTTTCTAGTTCAAAGATGGTCCTGAGGCGACTTCATGTTGGTTTGCAGCCAAGAGGAACAAAAACTGTGTTGACTTAAAAATTCTACATTCGGAAAGGAGTCGGAAGAAAAAAAGGAAAGCTGATAAGTTTCAATTGAGCACAAACTCAATCAGGGTACCTGAGATTGGCCTCGTGAGGGTGAAACAATGTGACAGGCCTAAAGAGGTTAGACGGCAGGTTTATCCAATTACAGCTCAGCAATAAACAATCCCAGAACCCCCTCAGCCGCCTCCCCCTCTTTCCTCACTCGGTTTGAAACTTGACCCTCCATCTGTATCCATATGCGCCTGACGGATGCCCCACGCTGACACTACTTGTGATGAGTGTGCGGGGACTTGCCAGTCTGCGCTCCTGCCCGCCGAGCAAATATTCACAGGCTTCTGATGGCGTCGTTTTTTAATAGATTAGCGGGCGAACCGTCTGCAGATGATGATAATGAGACACTCTATTTTCCCTACTACGGTCATTTGAGAGACAGTCAGACGGCCGGATAATCTGGTTTGTGCTGGAGGCCTCATCCATTGAGTCCCACCGTCGCGTTGACATTAGCGTTAAGACGTATTAGCACATTAGCCTGAATGGGGCGATGATGTGCTCTCAGTCAGTTAAAGCGGAGTATGATAGTGGCTGTGTTATGGTTATGGTGATGGCTTTATGGAGTCCTTGACAACTCCATTGATCTCCAGACGCACCTGCTAATGCCAACATCTGAGCGCAGAACAAAATCAGGAGACGATGGAATTTGCAAAGCACCATCATCATCATCAGGCTGAAGAGCTTAATTAAAAATACAAACATGCTAAGACGAAAGAGAGAGGATCAGATTTGAGAAGAGAAGCTTTGAAAGAATCTATTTTGATCCTGAACGTTGGTGGAAAAGCAGCCGCAGCCCTGCAGTTTAGTCATTACATGCCACAGGCCATAGACACGGATCTATAAATGTTTGGTATTAAACGGACCCATTGATGGCCTGCCCTCACTCCCTTTGCTCCCGTTAATGGAGCTTTTATGAATCTCAGGCCTCATTTGTCTCTCATGGTTAGGGGCTTTCTGCAGTCTGAATTGTGTAATAATGGCAAACCCAATTTGCTTTGTGCTACGTTAATCTCAACACGCCCCTTCTCTCTCTTTCATGCTTCCCTAACTGCATTCAGCCCATTCATCAATGATTCTATTATCACTCTCTTCTTTCCGACTGTGTGTATGCGCATGAGATGAGGGTAGGTGGGATGGGGGGGGGGGGGTTCATAAAATAAACCCAAATTATGCCACTCTACTCGTAACAGACAAGTAAAGCAACACTGATGAAATTTTGAAAAAAGCCATAAACCACAGAGCCATTATCTCCTTTAAAGTTTTTTTTTTGTTCAACATGAACCAAAACATTTCCTCAAACAATCAGACCATTTTTAATGAATGTCTTTAAAAACACACACATTCATACAATGTGGACTCGTTAGGGCTACTGTTTAAGCTGCCGGTATTACAGGAAATTACTGATTGAGGTTAAAGGACTCGCATCTGTTTTGGGAATAGACGGGGCGGTCCGAGTGCGGCGGCGCGGGACTCTAATTACAAAGAAAAGCGTTTGTATGGAAAAATGACAGAAAAAAACAACCTTTCCTATAGTCCTCTTTCTGCTGCTCGTGCACAACAGACGGCGGCTTTCAAATGGACGAGGTGGAAGCGCTATTCATTGAAAACAGTAGAAAAAAAATCGCAAAAGAGTTTGTTTGTCATGATTTATATGGGATATAAGGTGCCAAGACCTATTTTATTAGTCATTATGAATGCAATATGACACCCATTTTAGGCACCAATAAAGTAGAAATATAAAACGGACCACCAGATAATCAATCTCTTCATCATGTAAATGAGTATCTAGCATCAAGTACGTCCATCAGGCTGATTATCTTGATTTTAATGCTTAAGACACATCCATCCGCTTGATTCTCAAAGCATCAAATGTAGTAATATATGATTCAATTCACAGGTCTGACTGTACTTTGAAAGAATAGCCTCAATGTGCTGGAGTCAACTACATCTCTGTGAGGCGTCTGAGTCATGGATGGGGTCATTGACAGGAACAAGGTTCAGAATGTGTGAAGATGAATTTTGCATGTTTAACATTCAAACAATGCTGCTTTATATTTAGAAAATGGGATTAAAACAGGCTATGATATGCTTTCATGTATCAGGCTTTGATTTAAAAAGCCACATTGAAGCAGGACAGTGTGCGGTCTTTTCATTTTCATATGTTTCACAATACTGCCTGTCCTAGTTTTGATTTTTTGACTCAGTCCAGCGGCTGGTTACATGAACAGGTAGTGCTGAGTGTTTTATCTGACCTCAGTGGGATCATTCTCCTGCAGAGAAGCAAATGTTGGCAGATTGACAATTTCAGCGGTCGCTGGTTGGGGGAAAAAAAAAAAAACAGTTCCTGTCGCTCCAAATAAACCTGCTTTCAACTACACTTATGTCAGAGTGGTTAGTTGCTTGTTACATAATGACAAAGTTACTCTTTTGTAAGGAGGTTTGTGCTGTGTTAATTAAAAACCAACACAACAAAACTGCCTCTTTTTTATAGGTGAGCAGGAAAAACAAGAAAGAAAACGTCAAATTTTGGACGTCACGTTAAAAACAGCAGCATCAGCCACCTCTTTCTGACTGTTGGATATTTAAATAGCTTCATTTATTAATACAATATGTAGTCCTACTTTTATTCCAGAGCCTTTTAAAGTAAGAATAGACATTATCAGTATTGAAATCAAAGCCCCTCAAATCAGGTCATCTCTACTTCTAAAATCAGCTCGTGAGTGCTCGCAAAAAACGTCCACACACATCAGAAGGCTTCTCATCTTTCTAATCTTGTCAGGACATTTGGTGCTCCCTGGATAGAATGATAACGCGGTCTCAGAGAGTGCACAAATGCGATTTGTACAAAATTAAAGTGCAAGAACTGCCCGAGCATCTCCACACACAGAGCGCGATTCAGAGATAGATAAATGATAAAAACAACAAGAGTAAAGAGAGCGTAGGAGTGAAGGAGAGAGAGATTCATCTGTGCTGTGAAAAGATGGCAGAGAGAGAAAAGGGATAGTAAAAAAAGAAAACAAGAGGCGGAGGAAGAGGAGGAAGGGGGATAGGGCGAAGGACGGAGGACGTACTGGGATATGTGAAAGAATGCCAACCGGACAGTTTTTGTTATTATACTCTACAACCAGTGGCTGCCAAAAAAAAGCCTCCTACACACACACACACACAGGTCTCAGAGCATGTGTGCGAAGGAGAGAAACTGAACGAGTGAGAAGTAGATGGGGAGGGGAGAGAAGCTGAGTGGAGGAGACGAAGACGAGGAGGCCAGATTGCAGGAGCATAACTCGATTCGCTGACTATATTGACGGCAATGCACACTCTGTTCGTCTTTCAGTCCATCTCAATCTGAACGCGTGCACAACATGCTGGGAAAACGGCGACCTTCAGACTGAGATTACTGTTACAGAAGAACAAATCCAGGTCTTAGAGTACTTATATAAATAAATAAATAAATCTAATTTTCATCAAATTATGCTAATGCTAACTCCAAATTAAAGACTCAACTCAGCTGTGACAGGCTACATGTGCTGCAGGCTACATGTGCTGCAGGCAATGCTGCGCGTACGGTAAACAAGCGCTCTCTGCTGGACAAACTATGTTATAACACCATGTCTAAAATGCCCCAAAGCATCTTTTTTGTGATTAAATCAGCCTAACATGCAGATTAACCAGCCGCCAAATGTAGGTGAAATCAATAATCTGAAATCAATCACTAATAGTAGCTTAATACATCTAAAACCACACAAACCGTATGTACTGCTGAAGATGGTGAATTGACAGTGGAGTTTAGCTAATTGAAATCAATGTGCCCATCAAAGGTGCTTTGTTGACGAGTTGATCAACCTCACCATAAATCTCGGTTTTACTCAAAGCAAGGCATTGGCATTTGAATTGATTTTAGTTAGCAGGCAGGCTAATATGCCAACTAGCTCCTGGTTCAACAACAACCAAAACCATCACATCTTACTGTGAAAAAGCACAGCTGCTGTTTTCACACCACATTTTAAACTTACAAGATGTTAGCGTGGATTATGTTTTAAAAAATGTCATTCCAGCCAAATTACATGGTCATAAACCTGATTACACCATACATTAAAGGACAAGGAGATAAATTAGTATGCTTTAAACTCACCACCCTTTGCACACCTGTGCTGCACCGTCCAGCTGAGAGGATGGAAGTACAAGCTGTCACCCAAACAGAGAGGAGGACCCAGGAGAGATGGACATCTGGCCTGAGAACAGGGAGGAAAAAAAAAAACGAGGAAATGAACATCTGGTTGTGACACAGCCCTGGAGGCCATATTGCATTTAACCATTTGTAACATAAGCACAGAGACTCTCGCTTGCCGCACTCCTGGACGCATGCATTATTCCACAAATTCAAAACATGAGGCTGCTGCTGCTGAGGGGAGCTCCTCACCTGGCTGCTGAAATGTTCACAACATCTGTGTTGTTATTGAAAATGAATGTGCCGAAAGGTAATATCAGCTGTGACTTGTTCCTTTAAAACATTGACCTCTGCAAGATATTTTGTTCTCAAACGCACGAGGACCCAAATTCTACAGCTGCACTCTTATTACTCAAACATAAAGGAAAAGAGACCCGAGGCAATGTAGATGAATTTCATTTAATTAAACTGTGCCCCAGTGCAACTCGGCACATCCAAAACACAACTGAGGGAACCGCTGGGTTGTTGCAGACTCATGTTAATATGAATATGAAGATTTTTACAGCTGATGTCCAACTATTTTTGGATGATTGTTATATACATATTTGCACAGAAGTGGGCATTTCAACATGACAAGAACTTTCAGAATAAACAGAAGTATCAATTTCTTCTCCATCTTGTTTCTTTGGTCACCAAGGAGACGATTCCTGCTATATATCACATTAGTTTAACATGTAATGTCCATCACGAGTTTGGTTTATTTAAATAATGACTTAACAATGAAGCAACTGTTTAAATTAACACCTTTATTTATTCCCCAACATTTGCATTGAAAAACAACATTAAAAAAAAAACATTTTACATGCCCCTTCAGTGCATGTTAAAAGACATGCCTGTTTGTATACAGTGGAACGAGTCACACACTCACATGTGTGGAAAACAGATTCTCAGGACAGCCTGGTCCTCTCTGCTGATATCCTCTAAAATATATGTGAATCCATGTTCGGATGCATAGTGCAGCTTAATTTCTTATGTAAGTTATAGACTAGTGTCAAAAATATCAATATCCTATCCCACACATTTCAAATAATTTCACTAAGCTAGAAATTGTCTGCCACGTCAGGCCCGTACGTAGGCTGGGACTTAGAAAAATGTGCTACGTACGTGCCGAATGTTGACGTTACAGAGAAGTTTAAACCAGACGCGCGAGAGCCTGACCACTTTAGAATAGAAACATACTCTACTGATCCCCGAAGGGAAATTACAGGCGCCACTGGCAGCCGAGCAGGTGGGGGGTTCGGTGCCTTGCTCAGGGGCACCTCAGTAGTGACTCTCCGGAGGTGAGCTGCCACCTCTCCAGCTACCAGCCCACCTCCATGTGTCCAGGGCTGGACTCGAACCGGCGACCTCCGGCAAAGTCCAATGCCCTATGGACTGAGCTACTGCCGCCTACAGGCTACAGCCCTAATAGAAACTGACTTGTTGAATCAATAAATAATAAAGTCACCATCAACTTTACATTAAAGAACGTACTCGACCAAAACACGGTGCAGCTCATAGCCTGTGCACGTAGCATGGGGACAGCAAAGTCCGAGCCACAGGGATGTAGCGTTAAGTGACCGTAATAAAAGTAAGCTACATTGATATGTGGTGTGCAAATATTACATTTCTTATTATCATATTTCAATAATTCCAGGTCTCACAATTACAAAATAAAAATTGTGACAGTTAACATGATAAATATTACTACACCACAAAATGATTCTTTTCAGTGCACCTTGGTGTCAGAGCCCGGCCCCCACTGCTATTCAAACTGCTATTCTTGAAGAAGAAAAAATGTGCATCAGAAAAAGCCTCTGCAGTCTGTTCTTCCGTCGGTGTCAAAACAACACGCTGTTACTGAGTTAGATAAACGGACGGAGTTGTGTGGCAGCCTGCAGTTTTGGCAGAGGATATTGCATGGCTTTTAATAAAAAAAAAATAAAAAAAAGGAACTAGGGGAAATAGAGGGTGCATTTACCACAGCTGTGAGTCTACAAAGGCAAAAAGGGAAAATGTGGCCCTGGGGAGAGGAAAGTGAGCAATATACTGCAGCTCCCAGGAGCCCGCTGTTAGAGCCACAACCTTTACACCACACTCCCCTGGGTTTGGTCAGGCGCTGCTTGCCATCAATATTAAACACACTACGCCCTGACTGGACTTATAGCCGCATCAGTTGAAAGACAAACAGGCATCAAGCACGTTTAGTTCCCCTGCACACGTACACATAATGCTGCTGAAAGGTCAGAGTGAGACGCCACATGTATCCACACCACATGTATGTATGTATACTGAACCACCTCAACTAAACGGACAGTGAAGATGGCAATGACTTATTTCAGTATTCAGGATGGATACTGACATCATTTCTGTTTCAAGTCTTGTGGAAAAAAAAAAGTAAAAATAGTACAGTAACGTCCTGTCACCCAGTTCTTTCTGATCCTAAATTCCTCCCATCTCTGCACTCAGCCGTGCAGCACTGCCTGTCCCATCAAAGCAGCATCACACTCAGCTGCACATTACCATCCTTGCTGGACTGTTTGCTCAGTCAAAGCAGGACTTTGAAGGCTTTCCTTCTAAAGTTAATGGCCCAGTTAAGGAAGCGACGCCGGCTGTTTTTAGAAGCTGTCCAGAAAACGATGCTGACAGGCAGCCTTGTTTTACCTCATTTCATCTCATTTGAAACTCATGTCCTCATTATGTCAGCGGCTGCGATGGAGCTGTAAATAAAAGGTGGAGGAGACAGACAAACAAGAGACGGAGGTATAAGAAGAGTGACGGAGTCTTCATGTCCTGTGGCTTTCAACAACACAAAGGCTTCAATCAGGATATGAGCTCTTAATTTGCCAGGACCTGTCGAGATGGTGCAATCGAACACACGCTCCATCTATAAAAATACAGATGCACAAACACAGAGCCAAGAATGCTAGCACCCCGGGGTGCTGCTGTGTGTACATTTATAAAAGTGGGAAGGTTTTTTGTTATGTTCCCGTGCCACGGCTTTCGTTGTTTTAAATCTCTTAGTGCGTTAGTGCGCGTGTCTTCTAACCATTCTGATTTCCAGTGTTTTCATTGCCTCACTAAGCTCCAGCAGATGTTTCTCTGCTTTTCTAAAGACCTTCAGAGCAGCCTGGGCGGAATATCAGAATACCTCTTCTAATCCACTTTACCCACTAATCCCTGCTCCGCAGACCTGTTGGCTTGCTTTTTATACAACACTAGTTCTTTCTGTCTCTCTCTCTCCACCATTCACTGGAGTCTTAGTGAGATCACTATCGAGGAAACCGGCAGAATTAGTTTGCGGACCAGGGGAGGGATCTTGCTGCCGCTTGATTTACTGATATTCAGAGGAAGTGGAATTGATCGGAAGCTGTGGGGCCGCTGCCACTGTCTGCTGGGGCTTTGCAGCGGAGTGAGTTAAGGTTTCCCAATCTGCGGTTGGCCCGTTGAACCAATGGGGACTGGATTTAGCTGCCTGACAAAAAGCTTGAGAGGGATGTGATATGTCATCTGCTGCTGTGGGATACAAGGGGATATTCACAGACACAGCGTAAATAAAGGCAAAAAGGAACAGCCAGTGCTGGAGACACGGCACAGACAACCCACATCCCACAACCCTGAATGAATGACTGGAGGGTGAGATTTGATTCAGGCGACTGGCAGTGGGACATCTGCAGGGGGAAGAGAACAGAATTAAGCTAACTGGTGCATTTCAATCCTTGTATTCTCACAGTGCTTATACTCGAGAGGCCCCTGAATGGAAGGACAGGCTGATTCGGGCGTTAGAGGTTGACAAATGGCCAATCTAATGTGGCCGGTCAAGTGTCCAAACCACAGGAGCAGTAGGTTAGCCTCCATGCAGTGAAAAAATGCAGTGAAAAAAAAATCATGTGTGCATGCACAACAACATCAGGGATCGTGCATTAAAAGATATCTTTCTTCTATTTAGGCATAAACAAAATTGCAAAGTCGCAAAAACAAAGAGGATAATGTGACCATTTGAATGTAACCGGAGTGAAATTGGGAAGAGCCAGTGAGCCTGAAGGGGGAACGTTGAATATTTTGAGTCTAAAGCAGCCCTCAAAGAGGAAACCTTTTACATCCTCTTATTGGGTGCACACTGAGATGAAAAACGTTGAAATCCTGAGCAGAGAAACACGCATGGAGAGTCAAACTTTCAGTCAGTCACAGGGGCTTCTAATCAAGCCTGGGCAGCCTCTCTATTTGTTTAGGTTTGGAATTTCACAGCTGATATGATCTTTAGTTTAAGTAAAAAAACATTGTTTAGGTCTCAGTTACCATGGTTACGACACTCATCCATTCAACAGTGCGATTTGCTCCCTGAAAAGGAGTGACTGACAAGATCTGTATGAGGAATCCAATAAGTAAACAGGCAGGAAAGTTGCTGCACTAGATGGAGCCTTTGCTCTTACGTCACTGATAACTACTGTTGATACTGTTGATGGTTCAGATCTGTAGCAAGGCTAACAACATGTGGCCTAGGAACAAAGCACTAGCTCCATCTGATCAGGATCTGAAACAGAGGAGGGAGGGAGCCATGTTTTCTGCATGGTTACTCCACTTTTTTACGGGCTATTTCAGTCTTATCATATCCCTTACGGCAGACAAATGAAACATGAATTTGACAGCAGCTGACAAAGTCTCTGTGCCCACCCTGCTCAAATTGGAATGGTTAAAAGAGAGGAAAAAAACTCCCTGAATTAAACAGATTGAGACATCAAAACAAACAGTGAATAGTTGGAACTTGAGGGTCTGAATGCCAGCGCGTTCTGCATCTCTCAGACTAATCTGTAGGTTTTTCTATTGGTACCATGCTATTTTCTCACTTTGTATCTTAGCAACGGGCGCTTTGTCAGCCGTGTCGAGGCACTCCGTCTGAGGTGTTACGACAAGGTGTGGGCAGCCAACATGTCTTCAACAGAGTAAGTTTGATCTCAGAGGTTTTAATCCTCATTAAGAGAAGAAATAAAAAAAACAACAACACTCACTGCTAACTTCACCACTGATTCACAGACAGAGGTTTATGAGTCATCATACCTGTGATTATTTCTGGAAATATCACTCAAGGAAAATTACAGTATATTCTACTAAGTATTTATGAGGGGGACCACCAGATCATGGCTGAACTGGTGTGAGGGAGAGAGACGAGCATCTGACAGGTGGTGAAGGACCGAGAGAGAGAGAGAGAGAGAGAGAGGGGGGGGGGG
>JAVQJX010193580.1:0-10056 GCA_036025115.1 Ambassis agassizii
CATAAAGTGAAAATGGTTTTTTCTTTTTCTTGTGTGCATGCACAATTGATGTAGCACTCCGTATAACACTGTTGTCCTTGTGCCTACACAGCTGTCAAGTTGTTTTATTTTGTTACTTCCAAAAACAGGTCAGGAAATAAAACACATCTAAAGGTGTGATGTTGAAGGGAATTTTTTTTTTCAAGCTTTTTTCAAAATGTTTTAGTTTGTCTGTGAATGGCCCCAGGCTTTCATTTGACTCAAGTCACAACACTGTAAATGCCTTTGGACATTCACTCATGGCAGAGGGCTATATTCAGTTCATTGCAGACTGACTTGCTCCAAAAGAATTTAGGCTGCAGAACGCTGCATGCTGTACAATCTGTTTGCATACTTCAGAAACGACGCTCAGAATGAGGATTTGTTTTTGTGCCTGGTAGCTTGTATGCATAGCAAACACACTTCCAGAAACAGATCAATAATGCTTTGAAACGTGTGCATTTATATAATGCTAATTGGAAACCATGCTCAGTCAATTTTTTACCAACTCATACAAATATTCTCACTCACATATAGTATACGTACATTCTCACTTGCACATATATACAGTACATAATTCTCTACACTACATAATGTATGTACTCTCACTTACACACAGTAGTAGACTGTTTAAAGTGTATAAAACAAAATAAACACTACTAAATATACACTCACTAATGCATGTGTACAATATAGTGCAACAAAAAATTATTTTGAAAAAAACAATACATTCTTATTACACACCTTAGTATAGTATTGTTATTTTCTGTCGCGCGCTGATGACGTCACACATGTGACCTATTACCGCAAGTGACACCCACTGGGCACTTTGTATGGTAACACCTTAGTACACAAGTAAGATTAATAATTTAATAAAAGTTTCTATGGCTCCAACATACACCTCTACTTCATTCCTTCACATTGTATCTACATTTGTTCCCTCTTTCTTTTAGACCCTTATGGGGTACAGTTATTTTGCGTCTTCAGCTTCACATCTTACTGTGCTGCGATTTCCGCTGCTGTCAATTTCCAATTCAATTAAATGATAAGACATTTTTCTATATTCAGATGAAAGAAATGCCCAAACAGTTTGCAGGACAGAGGTTATTCTACTTCAATTTTTTTTGTTCTGACGGATTTACCTTTAAACCTACAAACTTACTCAGTTGCTTTTTTTGGGAGGCTTTTCTTACAAAAAAGAATCAATATGCTAGCAGAATCTGTGTGCATCTCTGGGAATCCACTTCTTTTTTTTCTTGATTATAAATACAGTCTTTGAGAGCAGGTCTCTGCTGTAAAATACACAAATTGGCACTTGCAGCAGACAGGAGATGCTCTTATTTGAGGGAAACATTAACATATTGCTTGTTGTTAGACGGCATGGACAGAAGCCAGGAAGTCTGTGTAATCCCAAGAAGGTTCATTAGACTAAACCATATGAAACCTTACTCCTAAATAGATGAGTCTGGGAAACATATTCTGAAGTTGTTTTCTGTGTTTATATACAGCAATGTTTCCTCTATTGTGATCATCCTACATAATATATCATTCTGTATTATATACAGTATATTTTTATCATTCTAAGTAGCGATGGCTAAGAATTATTAACTTTGCTTTCATGATGCACTCCTGCACTTTCACATCGGTCTACAGTGTTCTGCTTTAGGAGTCTGATAGCTTGAGGCGAAAGCCAACATGACTTTGAGTCCTGCATCATTAATGCATTGTCAGCATCAACATGCAGCAGCTGCAACAGACTCAGTCCACTGAACAAACATATCGATGTGTTTCCTCCTGCTAAAAGATTAAATCAGAGCCGTCAAGTTATCTCGCTGAAAATGATCATTAGAAATTTCACAATGTATTTTATCTGCAACATCAACGCAGCATGTGTGTGGTCGAGCAGGTTAAACCTGCTCCTCGTGCGAGCATTAGCAACTGATTAAAAACTGTTCCTATTTTTAATGTGCACTATATTACACAGAAAGAGCGAAAGAACAACAAGCAACCAAGCCATTTTTGTATGTTTGATAAGGAAACTGGAAACACAAATATAGACCTGAAAGTCAAATTGTTACCCCCATATAATACTGTTTTTAATGTTAAAGGTACAATATGTAAGGAATCTGAAGCAACTGGCCATAAAATCACCCCAATATTTCACAGAGACTCTGGAATAATATTCATAACATACTGAATTCACCACCAACAACGGTACAGCCAAAATGTTTGAATTTAATTTTGCGTACCACAAATCATGTTGATGTTTTGGCATGAGGCTCCATCCACTGCCGTCTACAAATCATTGCAGATTTTGGCCACATTTTTGGCCACATTCTTACATATAGCACCTTTAACATAGTGATTAAATGCAGCTAAATGGTTAGGGAGTCTGACTAAATTGAACAAAAGCAGTGGAATTTTAAATTACAGAGGAAATAACAACTCCTAGTTTAAGATGAAGGAATAAATTGAGTCTCAGTTCTAAACTGCAACCATCTGCTCTGAGAAATACTGCACATCAGACATGGAGTTCTGCACCTCTTGGGGCCTCCAGTCATGATTCAGGTCTTATTTGCATTCAGAAGTGAGATGGTTTTTCTGCAATCCTAAGATTTATACCTGACAGTGGTGGGGTCAGGAATGCTGCTTCAGACTTTATCTCCATGCTGATGCGGTACAGAAGGTAGATAGTTTATCATTCAGTAACAATTAGGAAGCGAATTTATGTTGATAGAAAATGTAAACCATTGTCATGAGCAGATGGAAGAGTGAGCACTCAGAGATGATGAAAGCATGCAGCTGGCAGCTCTCCTGTCCAGTTTTAACTGGGGCTGGATTCAATGAGAGAGACAATACTGACGCATATTTATCCCTCATTTATATTTCATAAAGACAAAACTACTTTCTTTTTTTAATTACAGTATAAAACATTATTAAGAATTTCATTTGTTATTATTTTTTGTATTATGTCCTCCCCATCACACACAGCACTTGCTTATTAGTGCCAGACAATGGGCCACTGGGTGATGATTCCCTGAGGTGTGAAAGTTTTTGCCTCTCTTAATTCCTGCTATGAAGCAACACAGTTGCTTCTTTCTTCTTCCTACACTCAAGTCTTCTCCCACCCAAACACTGTGATTGGATTCCTTTAAGCTATAAACTCTGTTTTGATTTAAAGCCAGACATACAGCTTTTTTTCTTTTTTCTTTTTTATCTCTAAACTTTTCTCTAAACTTTTTTTTTTATTCTGAACACACTGAAGTCTCCCTGTTTGTCGCTGGATTTACTGTAGCTGCCTTAAAATGAATGAGTGTGCGATCCTAAGCGCAAGGATCAGTAATTCAATACACGGAAATTTAAATGCAGACGGGGTCGGGTGTACACATAACGTGCTCGAATTGATAACATTTGTGTACTTGTGACAGCTGTAATTACTATCACTGCTGCTCACTTCCGATGTATGCAGTGTATGGACAGTGAGTCTCAGTAATAGCACAATTTGACAGCCATTTTTTCCTCTTTATTAAGAATTTAATTGATTGTTTATTCTAAACCTTCTGATTTATACTTGTGATTGGATGTATTATTTTTATATACAGAAAATTTATTGCTCCAGGACATTAAACTAGAATTATGTGTTGTTGTTTTTGTTTTCGATTGAACCTGGTTTGAGGATGCACTGCAGTAACTCTTGATTTGAGGGAGGGCAATAGTGAGCCAGAACACTACAAGAACTAGGAGTGGGATTCAGAGAACCAACCTTGTGGTTATTAGATGATCATGCAGCAGTCCCATCAGCTGCTGGACCTCTATCTGGACCAATATCCTCATCTGATCCTCCTGCAGCAGGTGCATTTGCCTGGTGAGTCTGAGGGAGCTATAGGCAGATGACCTCAGATATTGTGGGCAGCAACTGGTGCATCTCCATTTATCTACACTTAAATGGTTTAATGAATTAGTACTTAAACATTTAGAGTTTAGTTTACATGTAGTCAATGATTAAGCCTAAATGAGAGAGCTGATCTACACCAAGAACTAATTGATCAATTTTCTGAGTTTCAGCTCAGAGACAGCATCTAATTGTACAGTCATTCACAACATAAAGCAAAAACCTGACCTCTGCTGTTGGAGACACAAATAAAAGCTGGGTAAGAGAATCTGGTAGCCATATTTTTGCTTTTTTTTATTTTATTTTCAAATTATAAGAATATGAGTAAGATCTCTACCAGCCTGCCTGATCATATTGGCTAATGCTCATGATAGCTGGTTCACAGTATTCTTTAGAGGGTGCCTGTACTTGTCCATAGAGTTTCAGAGGGAGATGAAGGGAGATGGCGCCTCAAGCTACCACACTGTCAGCCACATGCTGGATCAATAGAGCCTTTATTTTCCACCACCACCATTAAGCCTTCTGTATAGTCTGGCATATGAATGGTTATGTATCGATGGAACATAATAAACAACCCAGAAAATATTATGGAAACAAATGTTTTCAGCATGAAACATGGAATAACAGGCAATTAAAATACATTCTTTTTTTTTATTAGATTAGTAGTTTCTGAAACATTCAGGCTAACAATCATGTCACATTTAAAGTTACTCAGATCACCTTCTGAGCCTTCTGTGTCTTGTCCAGGTCATACATACCATCACAGGGCCATTGAACCAGGAACCTTCTTGCAGTGAGGTGACAGTGCTAACCACTGCACCACTGTGCTACCCAACTGAGATGTCCTTTTCATGTTATTCTGATGCTCACTTTGAACGTTAGCCATCTGACTGGCTGATTTGTTAACAGACAGTTGAATGATTGTACTTAATAAAGCAACGGATGAGTGTATATGCCTTTCATATGTCTGTAAAAACTTTTTTTAACAGGAAAACCAGATGAAAATGAGTGTTCCCATATCAAAATGACTGAATAATATATACATGATTATGATAAACATGAATTATGTAGATAGACCCCTCCATGACTCTGCACTGCGGAATAAAGAGGTAGATGGATGTATTATGTACATATACTTATGTAATTTACACATGACTAACAAGATTAGTGAGAATATGGTGATCAGGTGCTGCACATTATTCCCAAACTACAAAGTTATGAGTATTCAGAGCATGATAATTGTCCTCATAATACATGCATGGCTAGACAAAACAGCACAAATAATCCCTCTTGTCACTTCTGGGCTGAAACTCACCTCATGTGAGGTAGGAGATTAGCAGGGGGCGTATCCACTGGGGGTGGATCAATAAATCGATCATTGGAGCGTAAGAAGTCTGCTGGACATCATGAAGGACCTCTAATGTCAGGAGCCTATTAATTGTTTTGTTTATGTAGCTCCAATCACAACATACCACACCTCTCCCACAGAAAATTAATGATTCCTGGCAAAAGGTTAATATCCACTCAGCTGAAAATGAATCAACAGTGAATTAATGAGATCATTACCTGCATGGATTGATAACGAAATTAGTCTTCTTTCAAAGCAGGACTTTCTGGAATGTGGCAGTATTGATTTGAAAAATAATGTATCTGTGGATAAAGCCCTTGACCAGATGGCCTGCGCTGAGCTATCCTTAAAGTTGGAGGTCGTAGCCAATGAAAGAGCTGTTTGGAACGAAGTGTCCTTCCAATTTAGAAATAGTTACTCATATGTGGTGGGCTTTGAATTTCTGATCATCAGAGGTGATTCATGTTTGTGAAATAATATCTCTGTGGGACGTGGCCGTCTTTAGAGAAGAGTTTATTCATGTAGCAATCATTCATTTGAAGAGAAATCCGAAATTCAAATTAAACTGAAATTTTCTATTAAATAGAATTCATTTGTTATTACTATAAATCCTGGGTCTGATGCTCTGTTGGTGTTATGGAAGCAAGTCTCCTAAGCATCTTTATTAATGTCACATAGTTCAGATGGAGAAGGCAGAGTTGGAAAAAAAATGAATCTTGTTATAAATACCTTTTGAAGAAAGATCCGAGGCTGGTGTTGGACTCTCCTTTCTCCGGACACTTCCTCCAGCTCTTCTAAGGGGATCCCGAGTCATTCCCATTTGATTAAAACATTTTAGTTTTTTTATTAGTATTTTTTAAATAAAATAAAATATAAACTATAAGTAAAATATAAGTAAAAGTAAAGTAATCTATGTACATAATGTACATAATCTTTCAAAGTGTTTGGTAGCTATTGTTTGGTTTGTCCAGGCAGGAATGGATGTTTTGAAGTTGATATGCCAACACAGGTTCCTATATGCTTAAGGGAGAAAATTCAGTTGGTTGCAATGTACAGTATAAAGGAAACAGAAAAGAAGTGAACACAGAGTGTATGGGAGAGAGAAAAATAGAAAGAGAACCTCAAGGCAGCAGCTGAAAGCAGGCCCGGACTCATCTCTGCACTGCTTGAGCTGTGTGACCAGCTGTGCTGCTTGTAATGAAAAGCTAAATGCTCCTCTAAGAGACTGACTCTGGAAGTGTGTTTCTTTTTTTCAGATTGGCATGAAGAAACGCACGTCTATAACCTTCCATGGGCGTATGTGTATGTGCTAGACGTGTCTTTGTGTGTGGTCATGCATATATTTGCAATTGACAGGGCACTATGCATGTCAGCTGCTTGTGGTGTCAGCTCTATTTTTAGATTTCCCGTCTGAACTCAGCTGTTTGGCCCCTTTCCCAAAGATCACTGGACTGAATATGGAGCTTGATATCTTCACTTGAATGAAGACTAATCAAAATGTGCTCAAACATAGCTATGCTATAAGTCACATCAAATAAAGATCAAATATCTAGAGGACCCTATTGGTACTGCAGTGTATTCTATTTGCTGTGAGACAGAAAGTTTAAATGGTAATAGTTTAGAAGTTAATCTCCCTCAGCTGTGCGAAACAACTGGTTGTCATTTACAATACCTGTAACATTCAGATCTGACTGATCTGATAATCATCTAATATTTTGACTTTCTTGATACTACAGAACTGATAAAGCTGCTTGGAGAAGCAATGAAACGTCTACAAGTTTGTGCCTTGCTTCAAACTTCTGAATGAAAATGGCCTGGATGACGGAGAATCTTCATCAACTTACTTCCTGATACCAGATTTTTCTGTGGCACCACAAGCAAGTTGATCCCCTTGATACTACCTATTGTGTCATATCCACATATCTCCATAACTACTAGATTTCCCATTAACCTCTGCTGTATGTCATGTTAACGCCTAATTAGCAAATGTTGCATGACAACACATAAAACCCAGCAAACATCAACACTGTCATGAGCATGACAGCAATACAGATATGAGCACTTAGCTCAAGCACAGCTCAGCTGACTCTCTCATTTTGTTATTCTGTTCATCCATGACTTTTTATTCTGGTGCCAAAGTCTAGGTTAGGTCCCTAAATAGAAAAATCATTCAGGTCAAAATATTTTGTATTTTGATTGATTGTTTAATGAACATGAGGCTTATTCCATGTGATTTCCCATCCAGCAACACTCACACCCCATAAATGATGTGGGGCTTTCCCATGAAAAAGAGAAATAACTTGATATGAGCATGATGTGACTTCAAAGTGTTATCTGCTGATATAACATGAGCAATCATCCTCCAAAACAGTTTTCGGTTGAGGACTTTCATCAGTGCTGGAAAGAAACTGAGGCACCTATCAGTTGCCTAACAACATCACACTGAGAACAAAATACACCCTGACCCATGGTCTAGAAAAGTCTCTCTTAAATTAGCGATTAGATCTCAGCACGGCTGGGAAAACAGTTATCACACAGACACATGCACGCACCAAGTCTCGGAATATCAACAGTACATAGCAGTCACAGACTACACTCAGCCATGTCATAATACTATCTGGGGAATAGGATGCAATATTAAAAAATAGCTGTAGTAAATGTATTATTTTATTATAAATGTCTTCTTTGCCTGGATTCTTAAATGTATCAAACAATGAGGTATTGCCACATTCCCTCTCTCATAATGTACTATAAGCCCATGGAGGGGTCTGACCTGTGCCATGTTTATTCTGCTGCATAAGACAAGGACCTTAATCATACGGTCATAAAAAAAAAAAAACTATCCACAGCAACAAGGACTCCTGCAACAGATGGTTATGCAGCCTACCTCTCAGAGTCCTGATCTCTACATCTGGGATTACATGAAGAGACAGAAGCAAGTGCCAGAATCCATAGAAGTGCCACAAGTTCTCTGGCTAGTGGAGTGCTGGGTCAAAGAGAAAAGAAATGGCATGATAGAAAATAGATGGAGACAACACAGGGTGAAAGATGGCATTCAAACTGTGCTGTTTTGATGTAACTTACATAGCATTTATACCTAAAGAGGACTCAGATGGTTTCATTATTTCTAAACACAGAATGCATGTTGCTTAGTAACCAACCAAACATGCATACACACATGCCAAAGAGCTGAAACGCTGCCCAAGGGGTGACACCGGGACGAAAGGATTAGTGGAGAGAGGAAGAAAGAAAGACATAGTGAGCGTGTGTGCAGAATGTGATTGCATGCAAGTGTGCAACACAGAAACCAGAACAACTTTATAGACCTTGCTTTACAAGGGAACCTGTTCCAGGTTTATTTTAGGTCTGGGATATGATATCAAAAGCCAGCAGCAGCCACAGCAGCACAATGTGCCCAAAATACAGCGGCAGATTTGAATTTAAAGCATTTTGACCTGCACGTATTGCCAGACATTTTCAATCCATGTAAATATCAGTTCATCACGAGACATTCCTTGGATGGGGCTTTGCTCTAACAGATCTGGTTCTCTTTGGCTCTCTACATGCGTTAAGTTCAAAGCCTGCTGTAATTAAGAGGTAAAGATGAAAAGACCTTGCTGCTACTGTAGCTCAGGGCTAATGGGGCTTTAAGCAAACATTTTTATTTTATGTTTATTGTTTTTTTTTTAACTTCACAAAAGATCAGAGGAAAATATTTGACTCTTTACTCCACTACAACGAATAGAAGAATAAAATGATTTAAGAGTAAGTAACTGCAGTCAGTTGTTCCAACCAGCTGGTTTCATCAGACACAAGAGGGAGCAAGAGGACAGCTAGACAGCATACATGTGGTGGGGCCACTTCCTCTGGGGACAAGAAGGTTTTATAGTTTATACCCAATGCTTCCAATCTACAGACAGATTCAATAAGTTACTACTTATTATGGGTCAGCAGGTGCACCTGACAAGTCCAATCTTTTATAGGTAAAACATTGACACACACACACACACACACACACACACACACTACATGAGCATTCTAATATTATCTATTACCTGTAGTTTATTCAGAATAAGGTATATTAAACAAGGCCATGTGTTGGTAGTTTTGGTAGCCAAGTTAAATGTGTGTATCCCGCTTCATTATTAGTTTTGTTTAAAAAAAAAAGCTGCACAGATACCTGTGCACACGTGCAAGGTGTCTGGCGTTGGTGTGCATGTAGCTTTATAATTTACAATGGATTCATGACGTCTGTAGATGGATGGTATAAGACGCTTCCTCCTGTGTTTATGTTGACGTAGCAGCAGGTTGATCACAGAGCTCCTGCGTTATTTCCGCAGTCGCTTCTACGTCTCGTGTGTGTCCCTCCTCCTCCTCCTCCTCCTCCTCCTCTTCCTCATCCTCACGCCCCGCCTGCTCACTGAGAATAATCACTTTTTTCCCTCTCTCATCTGATTATTTTATTTCCCCCCTGTGTTTGGCTTCACTCTGAGCTGTCGACACTGTATGTTTACGGCTCGTCTGAACATGATGGGGATTTAGATTAGGGAGGGGGGGAAAGCACAGGGAAGCCGCATCTTTCCTTCTCCTTCAGAGGATCATGCAACACCTCAAGCCATGGCGAGCTCTGCTCCTCCTGACCGTGCTGTGCCAAGCAGGACTTTCTGAAAAATACGGTAAGATTCTGATCATGATGACAGCGTTGATGACACATCACAGATTCACACATTATGCACAGGCCCTCTGACAGTTCTGCTACTTTATATGCTGTGCTGTGGTCCTGCATCAGCAAATGTAT
>JAVQJX010193622.1:0-10243 GCA_036025115.1 Ambassis agassizii
CAAGCTTTCAGTGGAGCTGAAAACTTTGGTACTGGTATGTTTGAAGACCATATAGTTGTTAACCACAAATGATAAGATAAGATCGAAGACAGAACTTAATTAATCCTGGACGGATGAAATGAGTAATCATCTGTGAGTAAATCGCTATTTTTTTTTCAGAGCTATTTTTAGAAAGCACCTCGGAGGAGGAAAGTGAATACTCATCAGATTCTAGTGATTCATTCTCCTCGAAGAGCTCTGAGGACTTGTCCTCTGATCTAAATACTGAAGATGAAGAAGTAGAGGACAAAGATGAAGACAATAGGAGTGAAGAATGTATAGTGATATCATCAGATGAAGAGATAATAGAGCTTGTGCCCCCACTAACTCCTTCAGCCCCACTGACACCTGGTGCTCGGCTAGATCTAGACCTGCAGGGCTGGTCAGATCTTTTTGATAGGAAGGAAAAAGAGGAGAACTCATACACATCTTGTGAACCGCAGACATGCAACCTTGATGTTATGATAGGACTTCAAACTAAACCACATGATCTACAACCCCCATCACCAGTAGGACTTGCAGGTAAAATATTAATCACATTCAATAGCTATAGTTGGCATTATTACATTTTATTCAACAACTTCTCAGTGTACATTTAATCCAAAGAGTCTAACAAGTTTTGAAAAACCCCTCCTGATGTTCACAGCAGTGGAGCTTGCCAATGATGTGAAGATACAAAGCCTGGAATGGATAGTAGAGTCTCTAGAGTACACAGAAAACCTACGGCCCCTCACTCCAACTGGCTGCCTTTTGGACAGTGATTCTGACCTTCTGATAAGGAGCAAACCAACATCTCCATGTGTTGAGGAGGTAGAGCGACCTCAGACTCCGGGTAAGGGGATAGTGCCTCAACTGGCAAGTGAAGACTCAGAAATCAGTGAGGTCCTCAATCCACCAAGCAGTGATCTCCTGGCACCCTCTTTGTACCAAGAAATTCCTAAAACTCCTGCAACAGAGGAAAGAAGTTTCTGGACTCGTTCCTGTGCTGTGAGAGCACCAGCAACACCTGGCAGAGGGATAACTATGTTAGACGATAGCACACTGTTTCCATGTTTCTCCATGGCTCTCTCCAGCAATCCATATGTCACAGCCCCAAATACCCCTGGGAGAGACATAAACCTCCCCCGAAGAGCCACAGTACACAAGAGTAAAACACAAATGCCAACACGCTCTGTTCAATCATGGCCTTCGTCGTGTGATGAGTGTCTCAGATGTCACCCTCTCACAGTGTCCTCTCCATGCAGCCTCTCGGAATCTTCATGTGATACTACTAATGGGAGTGATGTGTGGTGCAGTTCAGATGAGAGAATGAAGCCTTTACAGGGACTAGAAAATATACCAAGCCTTTTGGTTGAGGAGAAATCTTTACTAAGGCAAAAACTGTGGCAGAGGCTGAAGAGGAGAAGGAGAGCCCATCAGCAGCAGTTATCTCTTATAGGAATCAATGGTTCTCCCTCCACCTACCGTCGTTCAAGCTATGAAGTCCTGCATAGTGTTTGGAAGGAAGGCCTGGATGAAGAAGATTCAAAACTTCTGCAGCGTACATATGAAAGGTTGCAAGAGCAGGATAATGGTGCTGGGTGGCTCAGTGACACACTGTGGATCCCCCACCCTCATATCCTTTTTACTGAATCCTGTGTTAAATTTAGATAAGATAAAAGTGGGATGACAAGTGTTTAATCAGGTCATGTGAAACATGAAACACTGTGAAATTGCATGTCAGATGTGTGGTAGTGTTGCAGGTTCCTTGAAATGTTTGCTACTGAAACATTCACACATAATGGTAATGGTTTGAGAATGTCAGTGTTTATTTGATTGATACATTGTGTCACTATCATAGCATGTCTGTCACATCCTTTACTGCGGCTCACTAACAAAGGTTCTCAAGAGTGAGGAACACACTTTCTGGTGGCCAAACCACAGGACTGGCTCTGCTCGCAGTGAAGGCTTTTACAAAATCAGCAGGAAGGACAAATTGAAATACCTTCACAACACAAAGCTCGCCACTGAACCGCCATCTGCAAATGCTCAGGTACATTGCCAGATACTCAGTGTATTCCCCTCTCTGTGATGTAGTTATTTATTCATTTATTGAGCTTTCTCTCTCCGGCAGGGAAAGTGCATCCCAGTCCAGCAGCCTACCTCACTGCGTGCTGGATCTGACTTCAGGTCTGACCAGCGTCGCCTGTTGTCCTCTTTTAGCTGTGATGGTGATCTGGTCAAATTTAACCAGCTTAAGGTAAACAAAGCATTATTTTACATAGTTGTAAAGTGTCTTAAAATCAACTGCGAGCCAAATCTAAAGGGAGAAGGGAACACCATATATTTAATATGTCAGAGTGTGACATATTAAATATATTGCAGTGTTCCCTTTTCTTTGGACTAAACACTTCCTGTCACATCAGCAGTTAAGGCCTTGTTTAGGAAGTCTGTCTTCTATTTTCACTATCAGTTCCGAAAGAAGAGGATTCGTTTCAGCAGGAGCCCCATTCATGAGTGGGGCCTGTTTGCCATGGAGCCCATAGCAGCAGATGAAATGGTGATTGAGTATGTGGGCCAGGTCATCAGACAGGTAATGTGAACAGAAATCACAATAATGAAACATAAATCATAATATGCTATGACAGACTTGTTTAAAGCAGGCTTTCCCGTGATTGTTTCTCATGGGACCTCTGGTTATTCTTGGTACTTTCCAGCAGTATGAGCAGAGCAACAGTAGTAAACAATGTCATTTGTTTTTTTTTCTCCTCAGGTCATTGCTGATATGAGAGAGCACAGATATGAGGAAGAGGGCATTGGGAGCAGCTATTTGTTTCGCGTTGATCAGGATACTATCATTGATGCCACTAAATGTGGCAACTTGGCCAGGTTCATCAACCACAGCTGCAATGTGAGTAGCAGATGGGAGACCTTGGTGGTCTATGACGAAAATTTGTCCTTATTGTTTCTTATACACTATTCTTATTATTTTGTTTCAGCCTAACTGCTATGCAAAGATCATCACTGTGGAGTCACAGAAGAAGATAGTGATTTACTCCCGACAGCCAATCAGCATCAATGAAGAGATTACATATGACTACAAGTTCCCCATTGAGGACACAAAGATTCCATGTTTGTGTGGGGCAGATAGCTGCCGAGGTTCCTTGAACTAATATCTGACTAAATGGTGTGATTATATCTGGAGTCAAACACAGAGAATGAACATCAGATAAAAATGCTTTTAATATTAAAGTGTCATTGCAAGTATCATATGAAATGATAATGGTAAAATGTTTCACAAAATATACTAAATTTGCTGATAAACAATGAACAACAAGTAATGTCTGTTCCAACAAGACTGAAAAAACACTTTGTTTACATTGTAAATGAGCCATTAGATCTAATTTACAATTAGTTGTCTTTTGATATTGGATAACAAATGTGTATAATTAAATGCTTTTAATTCATGAGAGCTTAAAATGTATTTTGCTTGAGTCAAGCTTGTATAACTAATAAGGATGTTCTTATTTTACGTAAAAAAACATGAGTGTTGAGTACTCTGTTGATACACGAACTTCCATGCAATACACAAAAATAATAGATGTAGCACATTATCAGTACATAAAAAAAACAATTTTCAGTTGTGTAAAGGCATTACAACACATACTGTATTCACATACTTTTTGAAACTCCGTTGGGTGTCAGGATAGTCAGGTTTCCCCTAGCATGCTGGTCAGCTTCAATAGCTTCAAAAAGAGACTTAAAGTTTCCTGCACCAAAACCCTGTGGATAAAATGTGAATGCTGCAGCAGATGAAAACTTGAAATTATATACATGGAAACATTGACAATAATGCAAGTGTGCTTAGTCTGTCCAGTGCTGGACTCACCTGGTGATTGTGTCTCTGAATGACCTCCAAGAACACTGTGGGGCGATCTTGGACCGGCTTGGTGAAGATTTGAAGTAAATAGCCATTGTCGTCATAATCCACCAAGATCTTCAGTTCCTGAAATAAGATAAATCACAAAATAAGATTAGGTGTATAAGTGTAAGGTTGCTATGCACATTTTTGTCTTTAGCACACTGTACCTGAAAAGTAAATGAATCGTTTAAAAAAAATATGTGTTGTTCATTGTGGACATTAAGACATTGCTGTTTTCTGACCTTCAATACATCCAGGTCCTCTGTGATTTTGACCTTTGAGTGCTTCAATTTCTCCCTCAGCTGGTCATAGTAGGTGTCAGGCACAGACATAAACTCCATGCCCCGCTCCTTTAGGTTACCGATCTGGAAACAAGAGATTCATCAATATCTTTTTATTGCCTTCATGAATCACCACTTCAGAAGGCATCTGTCATGTGTCTCACTGCTGTAATGATATCTGCTGTGTTCATGGCAATGTGCTGCACTCCAGGACCCCCGTAGTACTCCACATACTCCTGTAAGGCAAAAAAAGCCATGGTGAATTTGAGACTTTGCATACTTTTTTTGTGTTATATCAGACTGTGAATAGCATGCCTGGATCTGAGACTTCCTCTTGCCCATGGCAGGCTCGTTGATGGGCATCTTCACTGTCTCCTCATAGTTTGCCACTACAGTGGAGCGCAGGGCACTGAATTCTGTCTGAAGCTGTTTGTCATCCACGGACCAGAAACGGTGAAAGAGAAGATTTCTCTGGTACCTGATAAGTCATACACACATAGAGCTACAGGGTAAGTGCTCGGGTTTTCTAGTTTTCACTGGTGTCTGAGAAATCATTAAAAAGTGTGGCATGTTAATACATTTTTTACAAAGTGGTCCTGTGTGGTTCTTCACAGTGTAGTCCCACTCCTTCTGGGATTAGCCAATGAGCTTGCTCACTGGAGAACTGCCTCACCATTCTGTCTCATGTCTACATAATGGGGTAAAAACCAGATCCAGATGGGGAGAACCACAAGAGACCCATTACTAAATGCAAAGTCATGCTGATTCATGCCAAAAAGAGTTATGTAAGAATTAGCACCCTTTAACTCCTCCTCTCCTCCCTCCTCTGATATCACAACACAGATGTGTGGAACAGCAGGTTTTTGTCTTGTTTTTGTGTTTAAAACTGTGTAATTTTGAGGGTCTTTTTGTCTATTACCATTCCACCACTGGAACCATCTCATCATCTGGTTGGTTTCCCACAACATGATCAATGAAGTCCAGTTCTCCACTTGGCCTGCAAAGAAGGATGAAAGCAAAAAAAGCAAATTCAGACAGAAGCGGCATGCTATCATCTTATAAGTGTCCCTAAATATAATTTTCTTTACTCACAGTTTGGCTAGAATTGGGTCCTTGAACAGAGGGGGTTGAAAACCAGGCAGAAACAGACCAGTGTATCCTGTCCTCTCCACAAATGTGTGTGTGGTATCGCCATACTGAACACAAATAAATCCTGATATCTTTGACATCTTTAGATTACTTAGAATAATGGTCTGTCTTACCGTTTGAAGGACAGCCAGCCTCACTTTTCCGTACTTGTCCTCCAGAGTGTGGGGCTCTTTTAAAATAATGGCACCATGCTCACAAGCTTTCTGTAAGAATAGAAAATGTTAATCCATAATGAAAAAGCATTTACAGAGAGAGTGAGAGCTCCTGTGCAATGGAACCTGTGGCATTACCTGAACCAAGAAGTCACAGTTCTCCACTGTGAATGCAATATCCTTCACTCCATCCCCATGCTTCACCAAATGATCACCCATCTCTAATAAAAAAAATGATTTTTTAAGTTTGAAATATTATGTATGTGATGTCTTTGGGACACTATGACAGCTTCAAACAATGATTACTCAGTGGTGTACCTTTGTTTCCAGGATTGAGTGCTGATGAGAACACATAAATGATCTGTAAGATATAAGGTGAACATCATCAGTAACTTTTAATTAGTAATTCTAAGGCTAATTCTGAGGCTATTTTTATGATCTAATGTGTTGCAATAATTTTGAAAAAAGCAGCTGTCACACAACAGGGTTATGCTAATTTTTAATTGTCTCATTTTTTTACTCTAATGTAAATGATGTGTGCTGTGCTCTGATGGTTCTTTACCTTTCCTTGTTTCACAGCATGGGACACCACTTCACGACTGCCTGTCTCCAGACCTTTGTAAGCCAAAGGCTCAAACCCCAGTTTGTTACAGTAATACGATGCAGCCTGTTGGAAACAATTTTTTTACATAACACACTAAACTCAAATTAAACTCAGTTGCAGGATGCTGCAATCTTCTTTAAACTGTCTGCTAGCACCATCTCCTGGTAACCACAGATGTGATTGTGCTGTACTTGCTTGAAGCTTGAAAGTCTGGTGTTTTACATGCTGCATCCCCTCCACCCCTCTGGAGAGCCAATGGCAAGCCAGAGAAGCAAAAAGTGAGTTATGATTTAACATAGCCTACCTGCTTCGCATTTCCAACCCAGAATGTTAAGTGGTCAAAGTAAAGGAACCTGCCCTGCTCGTGCTAAAAAGGAAAGTAAATAAATAAAGTCAATCAAGGATGGTAGACAAGAAGAAACAAAGCAAACCTTTGAATCTCAAAAGGTTATTTACCTTTTCACCTTTGTCTGTGTATGTTGTCTGCAATCATAAAAAAGGATAGCACTATTAAGAACCTGATGGAGTGAAATAATCAAATTGCCATTTCATTTTCATACAAAGACAAGCTTTCAGTGAGACAGGTAATACGAGAATGAAAACTCACCATCTTGCTCCCAGTGACCTGACCTGACTGTCAGAATGAAATCCAGGGTGTATGCCTGAATTTAAAAGCTGAGCAGTAGGTTAGTAGGAATCCACTCCCACTAATGACGAGGAGGAATTGGAGGAGGAGAAGTACTGACGCATGGTGTGCAGTTGTGGTTATACAATGATTACTTGAAAAAATGTCAAAGATGTAATTAAGCACATCATCGCTTATTTCAATATGATGATACTAATCCATATAGGGAATCATAATTGAGTTTATGTTTGGACATGGAACTAATTTTACTAATAAAGAAAAATATGTCTAGAATTACAGCTGTGCTACAGCTTGAAGAAGAAAATGCCCATATGTTAGTGTTTAGCTGTAGAAGGAGGCTCACTCATGCAGGGTTCTCATTGGCTTACTGGGATATGCTGTGAAAAGCCTGGCATGCCTTAAAATGCTCCCATCCCCACAATCTTCCTACACATGTAGAATTACATTCTTTTAAAACTGAATGTTTTAAAGTATTTTTTAAGAGATGCAATTTATTTGCAGAATAACATTTTAGCAGTAGTACATGGAATTAGATTCTACGATTAAAAGTGATTTAAAAATCTTCAAATTCAGCTTTTCTTAAAAACAATAGTGCCATGTCTGCAAGGCATGCCCAAGAGTTAGAATACAAAAGACACATCACTATAGCATTAACCACTCCACTGTCTTAATGCCATCCCAACATGACAACCTTGGATGGTGTGAGTGTGTGAGTGTGGTCAAGTGACAAATCCACAACCATACAAAAGAAGGCAAAAGCAAGGTGATAAAAAATCCTCAATAAAAGCTTATCTCTTTTAGATAAAATTGCAGTAACTTTAGCCTCATACCAAGCAGTACGTCGTAGTTCAGTACCTAAATAACACACATCAGGACTTCTGTCCTCCTCAGTGGTTACGGTTCCACATATCCATACCAGTGGGGAGCAGCAAGTGGTGGTGGCAGAGGTCTAACTGGTCACATGTGGCCTGGAGAGAGGTTGGTTCTGTCACTGAGTGTTGTCTCTGTGGCGTCAGTAGTGGGATGCTCTACCTTGTTGACAAAGTTGTGTATGTGGTGTGGCTAAAATGTCAAAGTTTGAGCTGCTGACAATGGGTCTGAGAGGGAGTCTGTATCTTGGGGAGTCTAGGGACATAGGGTGGCTTCTCCAGGACATAAATGGAAATAAAGCTTTTCTAGTTTGTGTGGGTGGGGGGCAACCTTCTTTTTCAGTGTTTATGTGGCTGTTTCACTGAGAAGATCAGTCACCTTGGAGTGGTATTTCAGGTTGTTCAGTAGCACTGTACTGTCCTTTGTCAGCTAATAACATGGTGATGTCCTGGTCCTGTTTCATTACCTTCTTTTCTTATATCTGGTTGGTGCTCTGGCACCGGTGAGTGTAGCTGATACATTCAGTGTCTGAGTTGTCTGCTTCTGTGTCTGTGAGGTTGTTGCTCTCCATGGCTTATTCTGTGGCTGTGATGAGTTCAAAGGACCTGTTCTGGTAATCAAAGTTGTGCTTTGGTCATGACTGACTGTCTGTGTTGTTTACATTTTGTTTGGATACAGATATAATGATCCATTTCCCCCAACACAAACCCATTATTTTGACTATACCTTTGTTACATATTCAGTCGGCTGTTGTTGAGCATTATGGCTCTGCATTTTCACTAATGACGATTTCAAGCCCGCCCACCAGTGCTCCCTCTACTAGTGTCCCTAAAGGTTATTGTTTTTCTTTCTGTTGCCAGGAGACTCTGTGTTGTCATGGGATACAGCTACATACATGTAGACAGAGGAACACAATAGGCTGCATTAAACAATTAGAGATGCTTTACAGCTAATTTGATAGGGTAAAAAAAGCTGAACAGCACACCTGCTAAGTCGAGCATAGACTGCTCTTTGCATCTTTTCAAGAATTGTTTTAGTACACGGCCGCTGTATTTTTTACTTACCATGCCTATAAACTGATACATCTGAAACTGCAACGATCTTAATGACCCTAGTTCTGTATAACATGCTGCATTACATTAAATCCCTTGGTATTCCTCTCTAGGGACCAACATCTCAGTTAATTAGGACTTCTCACACAACAGTACTACTTCAGAAGAAGGAGCACACCTACTGTTGCACCACGACAAAAAGTAAAAATGACTGAGCTGTTTCCCGCGACAAGCCCAGAGATACTGGTGAATAATTATCAACAGAAGGAACAAGAGGACACTGTTGCAGTAGAAGAGCACGTCTCTTCTGTTGACATGGATGAAGACAGCACTGCAGGAGAAAATGAGACGCAGGTAAAGATGAAGTCTGTTTTCCAACAGGTATGTACCCAGATCAGATCACATAAAGCCCCAAAGAACGGCATACTGGAACTGCTACAGAAAGTCAGAGACAAAGAGACTGAGACACAGGTGGAGCCTAAAGACAATGATGTTTACAGTGAAGAAGAAAAACAGGTGCTGGCAGGTGAGTCCAAAAATGAGTTGTTTTTGATCTTTGAAAAAAAGTTAGAAGAGAGTAACAAGGCTTTGAAAGCTGAATTTGAGCTTCAGATTTCTCAGTTGCGTGAAGAAATGAAAGCCTACACTGACCAGGCTCTGAAGAACATAGACTTTAAGTGGCAGAGCTGCAAATGTCAAAATCTGCAACAATCCAAAGGACAAATAGAGGGCAACACTTCAGACAAGAAACAGAAGACTTCAGCTGCTCCTTCTGTGGGAGCCAGAAGAGGAAGGGTCCTGAGCCGGACCATGACTACCATCATCCCTAAGACGTGTGCTCCTGTCATGATTGGTCCTCGTGCAAAATCAGAGACACTGAGTTCCTCCAAGGGTGAAAGCTCTCGGTTTCTACTGAGAGATACAGTCCTCTCCTTTCCAGGGAAAAAGTCCGCTCATGGCCACAATCCTCTCCCACCGGCCCGTCCTCCACCCCGCCAGTGCAAAAAGCCGAGCCAGGTCAAAGCTAAAACAGGACACTAACACAGCCTGATGCTCTGGGAGGGTTAGAGTTAAAAAATGCAGTTATTGTTGTTTAATTAATAATAGTAAAATATCTTGTGACAGTTTGAATATAATTTTCTTTGAATATATAGTAATATGGACATTGTGGAATTTACCAGTAACCGAATCATTAACACAGCTCTGTGTGACTGTCATGACTTGTCTGTAAGAATGGGGCAGGCAGTAGCTCAGTCGTAGGGGATTGGGCTGGGAAGCGGAGAGCCAGTGGCTCGAGCCCAGCCCTGGACCAAGACACATGGAGGTGGATTGGTAGCTGGAGAGGTGCCGGTTCACCTCCTGAGATATTGCTGAGGTAGAAAATGTAATTTCTCCTCGGATATTACATATATACATATATATATATATACATGAAAAGATAGGTGGATATAATGTCCACTATACTAAGGAGGAATGCTGATGGACTTCATGCCAGCAGCTGGCTGTTCTGGTTTACTAATCTGTATTTACTTTTCAAGTTTCTTTGGGA
>JAVQJX010193629.1:0-15933 GCA_036025115.1 Ambassis agassizii
AAGACCTGCTTTAAGTAATTTTATCAAGTATTAGTGTGTTAGCACTTAATAAAGGACCTAAATCCTATTGAGGTGAGGGTTAGTATGTGAGTACATACTGTTACATATTGGATATTGCAGCCGAGGACATAAACTTGATTGCTGCAGAGAGCTGAATGTGTTGCCTATAGCAAGTGTGTTTGTGCGTGTGTGTGTACACATCTGAGTTGGAGAGTAGTGAAGCAGGGAGAAGGAACACAATGACAGAATATAGAGTGCGTATGTGTGTGTACAGTACCTGTGCATGTGTGTCCAGCCCCTTAGTCCCCCTCTTCATTCTCTCTCTCTCTCTCTCTCTTAGCTTCATCCCTGCCCCCACCATATACATCTCCATGGAGACTGCCGCCTGGCAACAGCTGGAGGAGAGCCAGTTGCCGCGGCGACACTAACACCCAACAGTAAAGATGCAGTGATGTCACCGGGTGGCCAGAATGGGCAGAATGGGCCAGATGATGAGTGTTGTGAGAGTTAAAGACTCGTCTTCTCCTTTATCGCTGCCATCTATCAACCATCGGCCCTCTTCAGTGACAGACTCTCTCTGTTGTTCATCTTCATTAGAGGTGTTTCTGTGCTGTCTTTGTTCATCTCTCTTTCTCTGCTTCACATTCAGCGTCTCTCACTCTCTGTCTGCTTTCTTCATCAATTCAGTTCAACTCAACTCACTCAACTCTTTTGGCCATTATCTTACATATAAATGCAAACTATACAAATCTCTGAATGAAAACGGACAAGATAGCATTCCTGGCATTATAAAGTCAGTATTATGCAAACACATGTAAACCTTCTTCCTTTGAGGCCAAGAAAAAGTTTTGTGTCTTCAAGTATAGTCAAAATAATGGTGAATGATGAACAATTAATGGAGAATACCACTAAATTGTTGGCCTAGGTGGCCTCAGATCTCTCCGAGTTCGAGTTCCCAGTGGTTACCATTTCATTTAGTCCCCCCCACCCGCCCACCCCATAGTACACACAGTACACACAGTACACACAGTACACACAGTACAGTGCACAAGGAATTTTGTACTATGAAACGTACTGTAGTAGGAGTAATTTTCGTTTTTTTATTTTAATTTTACAACCCTGTTTGTGTATTTTGCATGTGGAAAATCATGAAAGTATATTTTTTCTGTTGGTTATGTAGCATCTGATTGTCTATAAGAATTGCAATGGCCTTGTGTATTCATTAAAATAATCCATTTTGTCACTCCACTTGTTGCAAAACAGTAGTTTAACAAGTAATCACGCTTTTTTTCTGCTAGAGTTGTTAATGAGCATGACAATGAGATTTTTAAGCTTTGGCAAACATTTTGTGTGAAGCATGAGCGACCTTCAATCAACTTCACAGTAAGTTTAATGTCTGATTTTGTTTTTGTCGATGACATCTTGCCACTCCCCCACATGTTAGACAGAGACGGCTGGTTTGAAAGAGGCCATCTATATGAAACTAGAAAACCCTTCACTAAACAGAGGAGTAGGGCTGAGGAATCAGCTCTCACCTGCCTACCACTCTGTCCTTTTATCTCTTGTCCTTTCACCCCATTCAAGTATTAACAAGGAGAAGTTTAAATTGTCCTGCATATGGCCCTGGTATAGTTTCTGGCTGTTATCTGACTATTATCAACAAGTCATGTGTGTTTCTCAAAGAACCCACAGAAAAACACAGATTCTCCACCCGAACAGCAACAGAACTTTGGAAGCCACATGGAAACATCTTCAGAAAATAATCCAGTTGCCTCAGTTTTAACATGACTTGGATGAATGAGAGCATCTACAGACAATGTTTAATATACTTCTGACCAATAATGTTTTACATATCAAACACAAATCAAAATGATTGATCTTCTCTAGGTTACTGTTTTATCTGCTTCTGCAGTAGAAAATAAGCGCACCTGCACTCCACTCTGTATTCATTTGGTTTTTCTGCCACCCATGTCTCTCTCCTCTGTTGGACATCTGTCTTGCACTGTGCTTCAATGTTCCTATCTGAGCTTCTGCTTTATCACGTCATCCACTCCTCATCTGCCTCTCTCCCTTCATCCTCAGCACATCCCTCTCTCCAATCAAAATTGTGCCACCAGCCAAACCACATCTTATTCCATGCACATAAGCACACACGCACAGAGAGATAAAGGCAACTTGCAGGTAAACACTCACAGCTATACACTGCAGATAGTTACAGAGCCTCTGCTATAAAAACAAACAGCTGGACATCATTTTCTAAGGCCCTGACCTGTGTATTAACCCTCAACTGTTATATGTTTGATCCATACCTCATAACTTGATCCTAAGAATGAGCCTTAAACAGAGTCATAACCTGAACGCATGTTCTTCTGACAAGGAATTCAATTTCAACAATCTGTTTTCACAAGGACAGAAACACCAAGCACACATGCACACACTGACACACAAACACAGATCGTTTCTGTTATGGTTGGTCGATGACCCCAGGAGAAACGGAGAGCCGGGAAGGCATAGAGTCCCAGAAATAAAGCTTGCAAAGAGAAACAGGCATGTGATGAGGAAAGCAACAAGGCAAGACAGAGTGGTCCTGGTTCGCTTAGTACACCAACGTGATCTGAAATGCTCCACTCTCAAAACTGACTTAATTAATATGGCAGTGTGGAGTCTATAGCTAAGCTAATGCTAGAAGTAATGAAGAAATAAAGGTGATGGCTAATGCTAAGGGACGGCTGCAGACAGTGGAATCTAGTTACCACATGGAGTGGAAGACCACGGTGCTAAACAGCGTGTAAATCAAGTCATTTGCTATGCAGGAAGTAATGTCCCTGCAGCAGCAGAGCTATGAGGAAACAAATACCAGCACACTTTGG
Organism: Ambassis agassizii; assembly: GCA_036025115.1. Taxonomy (NCBI): domain Eukaryota; kingdom Metazoa; phylum Chordata; class Actinopteri; family Ambassidae; genus Ambassis; species Ambassis agassizii. The sequence continues at coordinate 2,871 of JAVQJX010193629.1, forward strand.
CCATGCACATCAAGACATTTCACAAGCCATGGAGACTGAGTGCAAAAACACACAACTCAGCAGACTCCAAGACCATTTCTAAGTAAAAATCTTCAAATTAAATAAAGTAGTATATTTAAAGTATTTCTCCCTCAAAAACATTCCAACCCAATATTTCTGGCAGCATGGAGAATTCTTTGAACCAGCATTTAGGCCATCGAAGAGGGAAATAGAGAGTCTACAAAAATATAAATCAACAGTTAAATGAAAAAATATAAAGTCGTTTGAAGTAAATATTGAATCCTCTCGGAGAAAGTTTGAATTCAAGACCTCAGTATTTCTCTAATCCTATATGGCTCTGTGTGAAATGTGTGGCACTCTGCTGGGTGGAAGTTCAATAGATCTAAGTAGATATGTGCACATCCACATGATATGCATGATGCTGTCTGTGTGTGGGTGTTGTGTTACCATTGGTTGGTAGGTAACTTATCCTGAGGCTCATTTCCTGGCTGCCTGTGAGGTGACTTGGGGATTAAATGCTGACTTTGACTCTGTGGCCTTCTCTGACACGTCCCTTATCCCATTTTCTTAGCCGGTCTATGCCTGCACCACCTAATCCGTCCCTCTTTCTCTCTGCCACGGGTCTTGTTTTTCCCATCGTTCCATTTGTTGTCTGTCCTTTTTGGTCGGATTTCCCATTCATCTCTCATCTTTCTATACCTCACTCATTCACTTTTCCTCTCTATGTGTTGTGAATGCAAATAGCCTGACACAAATTAACAGAGGACCCATCATAAACACGCACGCAAACGCAAATATTTGTCTTTTCTATTGTCCTTCATTGGCTGCCCTCAGAACACATCAACAATAAATTCACATTCACATTACAACAGTAAGTAAAAAGAATTAATTTCTCCTTTTTGTTAACTAAACCAAATGAACCCATCTGTTATATTTTTAACAATTATATTATTAACTTACGTCTATATATGTAAGTATAGACGTAAGTCACTCCTTGTGCTACAAATACTGACACTGACTCGCTACAAAAAGCAGCTGCTAACTTTTGAACAGGATAGAAAGGCATGTCATTTATAGTGGGAAGAGATGGAGGTAACAGGAAGCTGTTGTCTTAACTCTACTTGTGTCTTGTGTGCGCAGTTTTTACAATGGAAATAGAGCCAAAATAATTTAGTTGGTTAAACATGGGCATGATTAATTTCTGTGGAAACTTGACTGTAAAGCTGGGGAACTGAGAGACCAGGGGCCAGATCATCCATCTCCCTGTGGTCAAAGATAGTACACTGAAAACACACAGTCACAGTCACAGAGCTTTCAATAAAGAACACACACACACACGCTTGTAAACAACACACCGAGGCCATTGGATTCCAGCCCAATTAAAGCAGAGCTGACACTTCACTGGTGATACATGCTTAGCAGCCCTGATATATCTGTGTGTGTCTGTATGAATGAGAGAGAGAGAGAAAGCAAAAGAGTTTGTGTGTGTGTGTGTGTGTGTGTGTATGTGTGTGTGTGTGTGTGTGTGTGTGTGCAGTTAATCTTTTAGCCTGTTAATGTTTGAGTTGGGTGAATACACATGGGAGAGCCAGCCAGTGTGTAGGCAAAGCTTGAAGAGCTCATTACTGCGTTTGTGTGAATCCAGCTATCTCTAAAAGCATGTTTGACTCCTGTCTGGATGGGGTTTTAGTTCATGTGCCTTTGTATGTCTGTGTTTCATTATTTATAAAGTAACAAATTCTCATGTGAGCCTCCATCTTTTTTTTCTGTGGATCCCATAATTGATGATTGATTATTGCATGAGATTTTTTTCTTCCCCTTCAAATGCACGTCTTCTCTACAGTCGTTTGATTGTGTCTTCATTGTCATGCTGAACAGTACGGTGTTAAACTTGAAGCGCACGCCCAACACACACAGGCTGCCTGAAACAATTCTCTAATTCAAGCTCCGCTCCTACACCCCCCTCGCTGTCTCTCCTTCTCCTCCTGTTCTCATCCGTCCTTTTCTCCGTCTCTACTTCTCCCACTCCCTACTTGGCTTTGCTCTCTTGACAGACGTGACAGGAAGACTGACGGATGCACAATGACAGACAAGCCCCTCTGCACATTTGAAAGGCCACACAGAGACAGGCACAGACAGTCACTCACAGACATGAAAACACACATAGACATATAAATAACACACATAAACACTCAACATTATCAGCAAACAAAAGACCCAATGTATAATTAAAGAATAGAATTACAAGTAACACACACACAGATATGAAAATAGATGCACACAGACAAACTCCCACGCACAGCATACATATTCCAGACTGAAGAAGCAGGAAGAATCTTGGTGTTTTGCCCAGTGTGTGGGCAGGTTGGAACCTCAGAATGTAACAGATTTATAAACTGACCAACATGACTTATTGAGGAACCAAATGCTGACCGTCTGTGTGGTTTTACCATCCCTCCCCTCCTCATCCGCCTGCTAACAGCACGTGCATGAAACATAACACAGTACAATGCAATGACTGCAGCTACATTTGTACAGACAAAGAAACTGCAATGTACACATTTGACACAGCAAAGCAACAACAACAGGAAACAGCCTCAAACGGGCTATAGCTAAAGAAACACTGCTCTGACACCGAGTCAATAACGGTCGAACACTACAGGCCTCACAAAGGTACTGTATTTCATGGTCAGTGCTCTGGATTGCTTATATTTCAGTGTTTCCACCACATTCATTCAGCTGTAGGAGCCTGCTTCACCTGAATTTTCAGCACCGCAGCAATCTGCAGCGCATAATATTGCTTTATGTATCACTATTGGCTAGCCATCACTCAAATTGTCACAGCAGGAGCCCCATTGTTTTCTGTTCTGCTTTGTGCATTTGCTGCGGTAAGCGAATGTTACTTACGTTCGCATTCAGCTTTTCAATCACATGCTACGCAATAAATCCAGTATAAGACGTTTCTGCAAGGCTGTCTTTAAGAGTGTTGTTTGCTAATGTCAATAAAAGGCTGATGCACGCGAAATTGCTAAATAGTGTCATGCAAAAGATAATCTCTATAAATAGATATCTGTATATGAATATGAAATGTGTACAGACAAGGGATAAGATTGTAAAAACAGACGTGAGTGGGCTTCAACTGCATGCAGGTAAAACAGCCTGTGAGGACAGTCGATGAGGTCACACACCCTATTAACAAGCAAACTAACACTTAGACATAGCCATTGTAATGGTTTTAAGATGGAAACAGTCAGACTGTAAACAATGATCAGAGGAGGAGGTCTGGGTCTGCATACCTTACTTATCTGTTGTTCTGGATATCCAGCAGCTACACAGGAAGCCAGATAAAAGTCCCAGATTGTGCAGAAGCTGCTTACAGAGTGAGTAAATCTTACAACTTTGCGTGATTTCTAATGATCAACAATGCCCTCTCCTACCAATATCTGTCTTGTGGATAAACCGCAGAGAGGGCAAAGAGGGCAGAATTGATGCTGCATCGAATCTAATCACAGCTGCTCAGCCCCTCTTCCTAAGTTCTATATCTATACACAGCGATCGAGGGGAAGGCTGTGTTTTGTATTGATTAGCCAAGTTGGACATATTTGTCCACAGTGGGGTAAAAATGTATCTGGTGATATATCTTCTGTTTATGCTCTCCAACATTTATGGGATGGAAGGGAAAACACTATTTTATAGGTGTTTATCAGGCTGTATATATACCTATGGGCACCTATTACTGTACTATATCATAAGAGAAGTAATGTCATAAGAGAAAAAATGTACCCAGGGACTGGGAGTATCATTATTGCCTCCAGGAAAAAAAAGCCTAGTTTTTGGTCGATAAATGGAAAAAATACCAAGAGAGAACCACCTATTAAGCTGATCAAAATACATCACATGTTCAGCAGCTGGCAGCAAAACATGTTCAATAATGATGCAGATGATGATCAAACTGGCAAAACTGAGACATATGGTGTAAAAAAACATCACAGTTTCATTAATGCTGTGTTTTTTTTCTTGGCATATGTGCAGTATGCATTTGAGCTGTATAAATACCTGGCCTCTAAACCTCTTGCAGTGCCATTATTGGACCAAGTTGTATTATGTAAGAACCTAATTTACTGTTGTACTTGAGTCTGCCAGTAGTTATTGAGTAGCAAAGTAATTGATGAGGCACAGCCGGGAGAATACTTGAGGACACTGACAGCTACACAGCTGTGTGCCATGTATGCAAAGTGAAGCAGCACATACAGATGGAACACTAATAATTTTTTTAATCAAAAAAAACAGAAGAGAAAAAAAATAAAGGAAAGAAGCTCTAAGGAGGCTTTTATGAAATCACATGTGCAATCACCCCAAACACCAACCAATTCTCAGACTATTAACACTAAGTGATCTAATCATATTGACTGTATAGCTGTAGTACATGTACATGCTCAAGTACAAGTACATGTGTGTTTCTTTCAATTGAGGGCATCAGAAATTTGACATGAGGCCAAATTGGCACAGTCATTAATGAGAGGTACATCAGGTCCTCACACACTCACACTGTCCATGCTGTGGTTCGCAGTGTGTGACTGCATCGAGTTTTATTCTCCAGCTGCTCAATGCCAGAACACAATGGTGCAGTCACTTATTCTCAAGACAAGCAAGTGCATAAAAACAAATACACACACACACAGGGCCCACAAACTTATCACAAACGCATACAGCCTCTCTTTCTCACACACACACAGTGTTGAATCCACCTATATCCTTATTTTCCCCATCGTGATAGGGTAACGCAACAGTAGCCTCCAATTCCATTTTCTGCACTGACTCTCGCCTGAGCCCCTCCCTTCTGCTCTGTCCCAGTCTCTCACTCATTTCCACTTTCTCTCCCTTTCCTCTCTCTACATCTCTTCCTCTGCCTTTGTGTTCTCTCCGTCTCTCGTCTCGTAGGCTGCCTCTTATTTTTTCCCCACTCTAAACCCGAGTCTGTTAACTGTTCCCTTGTTGCATTTGCTCCCTATCTCGCTTTCTTTTTCTCTTTTTTGTATGGTCCAGTGGGGATGCTGACAGTAACCACAGTACAGTAGGTTGCAATTAATCTTTCAAATAATTCTCTCCCACTTGCAGGGGACCGAGAAAGAGAGAGAGAGAGAGAGAGGAAGGTTGAAGTATGGAGGTGAGACAGCCAGCTAAATGAGATGCAAGACAACTCCAATTGCTGTATTATGAATATGATGGAAAAATAAATGTGTAACTGTGATCCCATTTGTTTTGTTCTTTGCCCATAATATTCAGGCACTCTAAGCAGAGCACTGGAGAGGCAGTATGGAGGTGGTGCAGTCTCCGGCTGCCAAATCTGTTTCAACACGTCACAATCTCAGAAGGGATAATTAATCAGAGATTGATGCATAAAACATGAAGTCCACATTTTTAATATAAACTACGCCTTCATTTTGACATTCATTGTTTAATACAGTGGCAGCCAATATATTTTCTTGAGATGTTGGTGAAATAAGACGTTCAAAAATACCAGTGATTGACAATGACTCACGGACTGAGTGAGCACACATCCCTCATGGTCGCAGCTCTCTTTTTATCTCCGTCTCTGTATTTCATTTTAACAGTATTGTGAGCAATTCTTTGTAAACTCTCTTTTTTCATGGTCAGACAGTCCTCAGTGTAAGCTGTTGATGTAATTATTTGCATCCCCAACAAAAGAATCTTAAGGTGAAATAATCAAAGGTTAGTTTACAGTTTCATTTTCTCTGAAAATAGTTTAAAGTGTGCTGTACGTCTGCAGTGAATAAGGCATTTCAGTGGCATTGTGGTAGCACCTCATTATAGCAATGGCTAGAGCGGCCATGTTTAAAATGAGTTTTATATGGGATACAGCTGCTTTCCAACCACACACTGTGAAGACGGACAACCACATATTTCCTAGACAGGGGTTTTGAAGTTTAATATAACTTCCTCAGTAACCACACCAAGTGTTGAACCCTGTGTGCGTGTAAAGACATCTCTACAAACGCATGAATCAATCCTTGTCGATCAATATCACTCCCAGAGATTGTTATAAAAACCAGCTCCAAATCTCCTCTTGTAATAAGTGACAATCATTAGTGTTGCATACTGAATACAATGTTTGATATCACTGTCAATCATCGAAACTGCAAACAAAATTGAATTTTGTGGCGTGCTGAGCTGTGCTAAATTGTGCATGACCTTCTTCCAGACATTGCACTGTCTTTTAATTACACTATTTAATTAGTGTTGAGACATATTGCCTGAGTTTTGTTATACCAATGAAAAATGCCCTTGTAACATCAAGTCATTTTCCATGCTTGCCAGTAAAGGAAGAGTAATTAAGACCAATTTTGATTCACTTAATTAATTTAAATGGAGAGGTAAACACAAAGCCAGAAGTAGTTCTTCTAAATGAATAAGTCAAGATGGATGGAGATGACGCGAGGGATGGGATGAGAGAGCTGCATGTTTGATAAAAAAAGGAAAGATTTAACATAATTAAAAAGAGGAGAGATCAAACAGAGAAAATGAAAAACGGAGACTAAAGATAAGACAAAGACATAAACAAAGACATCAACTGCAGGGACAGCAGCAGGAGCCAAGAACAGTGGAAGTGAGGATAGTGAGGAGAAGCAGGTGTAGATGAGAGATTACAGTGCAATAGTATGATACACAGTATGCTGCAAGAGGTCACGCTTCAGTCTTATTGTCTGCAGAAGACAGTCAGAGCTCACAGTGTGTCTGTATGCGTCATGGCGTAATGTGTAAACATCTGTGTATGTGTGAGAGTTTACAGACAGCTCTGTTCTCACTGTGAGGAACAGTGTAGAGTGAAAAGGGAAAGGCTGAGAAACAATGATGACAACAGGCAAGGAAAGAAACAATATGATGCTGTACCAGCTATAAATCAGTGGAACACACACACACACACAGTTTTACATTTCAGGCATCTGATCAAAGCTTCAGTTCGGAGTAACTTAGAGTGAGCACTCGTACACTGCCAAAATTCCAAACATCCAAGTATAAACTGATGGATGGAGGCCAGGCAGAGCGAGGCAGACACATTGTTTTTTTCTGGTTGCAACAAATTTGGCAAAAATGGGCAAAAATTCAACTCAAGTAGAATTTTGTGTGGTGTGATGAAGTCTGAAACAGTCACACTGGCTCTTCAAGCAGGGGCAACCCATCCTCGCCTGCCAGCTACTTTAGTGGACTTTTGGTGGATTTATTTATTTATTTATTTATTTTGTGGCTGACTAACTAAACTATCCAAACGCCCACTGAAAATAAAGTAATACTGCAAAAGCCTCACAGATTATCTGAACTCTGGGCTCCTCATCAGCCAGTGCCTCCCCCAAGTGATCATAAACGTGCTCAGCTCAGTGTGCTTTTAATATGTGACTTTATGTTGACTGTGTGTTGAGCAGACAAAAGACAATACATTTTGAGATTCAGTACATATGCTCATATAAGAGCAGTCTTCTATGTCAGATATTCAAATCCCGATTATGGACAGAATTGTTACAGGAGTGTAACCAAAGGATAGCTGCAAAAACACACTAGCTACCCTTCTCCAGATCTGATTGGTCATTATATTTGGCAAAAATGTACTTTTGCTGTCCTAGTGCAAATGAAGCGCATTAGATGACATCAAAGATGTGACTGTAGGCGGTATGTATATAAGAGCTGGGTTTAATATTAACTCACAAGGTGCCACAGCTATTGTCATAAGAACAGGACAGACTAGCTCAGAAGCTAACAAAAAATTAGCTGCAATTCAAAGTGTACAAAGTCCACAAAGTGAGTCAGCGAAACATTTATGTGAAAAGCAAACTTAGAGAAGCAATTTCCTCAGAAACCAGATGACTTGAGATTAATGTTATATTAATATGCAAATGAAAGACAAACAAACACGACTGAAGCTAAAGCAACATTTGAAATGGAATCAACAAGAAATGACCTACAATGCAAAATCTACAGCAATCCAGCAGTGCTGTAAACCTACGACCTCTGAATCCACCATCACCGTGATGTTTATGGACAGCAGGAGCTGAGCTTTGCTTTTGATGCCTCCCATCTATCACATCACTGCTGTGTGGATAAATGATTGGGCCTACAGGACAAAGAGGTGGGAGGGGGGCTAAAACACAGATAACACCTACATCAAATGAAACATGCTGAAAAAGGTAACTTTAAATTATAACCACTGCAAAACAATTCAGATGCCTAATACAAAGCCTAATTCCAAGTAGATCTAATTAACCAGACATAAAAAGATGTCACAAAAAAATGAATTCATAATGCAGGTAATATTTAACCCTTTCCTCTCTGGAAGGTGTGCAAGGGTCAGAGGCACACTGACCTCATACAATTATGTAAAAATAATAACGTTGTAATATTAGAGTGAAGATGAATTATAGAAAAAGGTTGAAAGGGGCATACTTTGAGCCAGAAACATACTCCGTCTATACCAGTATGTGGATTGATTAATTAAAGATCTTTATCTTTTATTCTACTGACGGGAAAAGAAAGGGGAGACTCTGCTCCAGAAGAAGAGAGGTGATTGGATAAAGGGAAGAGGTAAACCAAGAGGGGAGAAAAGATGGAGAGATTACTATTCTAGAGGGGTACATGTATGAAAAAGATGGTGACAAAAAAACTGACAATTATGTTGAAGGCAGATGCATGTGGAGAGACGAGCAAATGAGTCAAGATGTGAAGATGTCAGACATTGTAAAAAGATGGGATGAAGGTGTGGAGGGAAAGGGGGAGTCCGGGTGAGGAGGTCTTACATCGTGGTATTTTTACCTCTTTCCGATGATTGAGTGACGAGAGGTGGGAGGTGGAGAGGAGAACGGAAACTGTAATTAATGGAGGAGACAGGGAAGCAGGAGGTTGGTTGAGGGCTTGCATGGCTAAAAAAAGACACAAATCTTCAATCTCTCTTCTTGCCTTACTGTATGTGTGTTTTAAATTTATCCTACTTTATTCCAATTATAAAAAATACAAAGCTGCATGGTTGCTCGCAGTTACATCATCGTGTAGGGAGTGCCTACAAATGATCCTCATTTGCACGCCACTTTAAGTGTTCACTGTAATTCTGTTTGCATTAAGCTGGTGTTCAGTATGCAGTCAGGTAAAATAGCTTCATGGCCACAAACACACCATATCATTGCTACAATTATCCCCTTCATTACACTGTGATATTATTTCACTCTTTGGCTTTGTAGAGTGCATGTTTCTGTCAGCTTATTCATATGAACACCTGTTAATGGCCGGCTCCTCATTCTGGCTCACAATCCACTAAAGCTTTCATCTGCAGCTTAAGATTTTGCCGGGTTTGTGTAATAGTAGCAATGTGCTTGCAATAACACACAGCATGCTGAGTGGTTTATAAACAGCCACCACCCATTTTCCTTTTTGTTTCTCAACAATTCCAATATTCACGAAAGACTATCGCAGCCAACATGAACTCAGTCAGCACTTCTCCAATGTACTGTTACCTGTGCCTCGGTCCCATAAGACCTCAAAAAGACATTTCTGAGCATCAACATCATGATTCTCTGTGCGGCTAATGGCTGACTGTGCCACCTCAGAGTTGCTCACTCAGCAGCTGAAAAAAATACAATTGTATCAACAATCAATGTCCAAACTGATGTTTGACCCTGCTGGCTTGAAAAAGCTCACTCATCAGCTCAGAGATTTACAGTAACTGCACACTGTGTGATGCCTTTCCACAATGTTTGTTCTTTTTTTTTTTTTTTCTTTCTGAGAATCTGCAGATACCTAAGATACGTTCCCCCAGAAAACCTCAGAATAAGAACACGCAGCTGGAGCGATCCGAGTCACCCAGTGTACTTGTTAATGAATGACTTTGAGAGATGGGTCCAGAGGTGCGGCGGGGCACTTAGGATTCAGGTCAACATCACTTGACCCACGCAGGCGGGCCGGCTGAATAGAGCCGGTAATAAGACTGGAGGTTGAATAAGAAAAGTCATTATAAAGAAGTAACTGGCAGGCACAGAGAGATGTTTGGATATCAAGACTGAATTTGAACTCTTCTCTCTCACCCATCTTTCAGCTCCTCCTGCCTTGTTCCCAAGTCACACTCTTCTCCACTTCAGGTAGCACTCGACTGACTGCCTCTCATCATTTAATCCCACTCCTCTTTTCCTTTCCATCTTGTGTCTTTGCTCCTCAGGTTATCTCATTCGCTCCGGTTCTGTTTGCGCCTTGAAGAGATCACTCGTTTACATGCCTCTTCATCTGTATTTTCATCTTGTCATCTTTCCTTCATCTCCTTTCTCACTTTCACTCATTAATTCATCTCTCATCAATTCATTCTTTTTCCTCACTCTCAATCAACTTCATGCCATGAGAGTTTTTTTTTCCTCTGCCCCGATCTAACACTGCCCTTCCAATAACAGATTATCATCTCATCTTTACAATGAAATACATTAAAAATATTTAAGGAAAATTTGTGCTAGCATCTTCCTTTATGAACCCCCCTTCTCTCCCATCCTCCTTTTCTTCCTTCCCTGCCTGCCTGCCTCCTTGCAGTGGGGCAGGTTCCAGGTCTCATTAGGAAGTGCTGGCCAGCGTAGTTTTCTCACTGAGCTTGCCTGCTGTTTCCCTCTCTCCCCCTGTTCTAACACACACTGGCCTCTCACCAGTCACAGCAAGTAAAAGACACAATGCATGTTATACACAACATTGATCACGAGGTTTATAGGTACACATATAGGCTGCAAAGAAATGCACAAAGTGGTTTCAAACACACAAAACCCAATAATAATTCACCTGGAACCACAGATTTTTTTTTCCCTTCAGGTTCAACAAAACACCACCTCCACATGCACAAACAGTAAATTCAATACTGCTCATCCAAAATCACACACACACAAAATCTTTGTACAGACCCTGTGACCACAGCTAATGCTCAGCCCTGCAGGCACAGACAGTGCACCGCCACACACCCTCATTCTGAAATCCAGAGTCGGAGCTGCTGCCTGTGTGCTAATATGCTCTCACTGTGGGTCACCAGCTTAAACTGGAAGCCTGCCAGCAGCAAGGTCAGGGCCGGAGTAACATGGTTGTACAGGCGCAACACTTTTGTCGGCGATTTTAGGTTTGAATTTCTTAAAAGCTTCCTTGCTGTCTTTGGTGTAACGATTTTAAAATGTGCATGGTTAAGACGGGACTTGTACCTACACAGTAGCAGTTCTGAAGGTTTTCTTAATTTGCTGGTGTTTTGTCTGTTTGTATGTGTTTCTATAAGCTGCTGTGCTCAGAGTAATCTCAGCCACCATATTAATGTCTGACATTTGGGGTTACATGTACAAACAGAAGACACTCTGTTAGAATTACACCATATGTAGGAAGAAGAACATCCCAGCTGAGAGTCATGCACCAGCAGCCGGTGAGGATCGCTGTTCAGAGCTGCCTCATAGGGACAGCTGGTGGGCTCACCGAGCTGTAGCGGCCAGTTTCATTTGAATGAAGTTTCACAAGCATGTGTAAGAGTATACACAAAGTTTTGGGCCGCATATAGAAAGAGGAGTGTCCAATAAAAGCTAATACAAAATAATGTTAGTGACAACATAAATGTGTTTTCCATTAAGCCGTCCAGTCTTAGTTCAACTTCATGTCAGCAGCTCTGACTGTTGGTAGTACTTTGGAGAGAAAAGTAAAGTAAAGTATCCCTTTGTGGACAGTCTCTGTGCCCTTGTAAAGTTTGTGCTTTTCACAAGAAGCAAATAGAGATTTTTTTTATTACTCACTTTTTCATTTTTACTTATTTTTCTATAATATAAGGCCAGTATGTAGTGTCATGACAGCTATGTCATCATTTATCTGGAATGTGAAAGAAACATGACTTATCAGGGACAAAGATATTTTATGAAATTCACTTACAATTTGGAATCAGGAGCGTACTGTCAGCTGTCAAGGTAAGCATGAAAAGAAGAGAGCTCCGACAGAAGAGGCTCTTAAGCTGTAAAAATAAATAACTATGTATGCATTTTATGTGCCAGTGGTCACAATACTTAAAGTGCTAAAAATGTGATCAACAGTTACTCGTATTGCCAGATTAAAACCACGTTTTTAGCAGAGAATCCTCTTACAGTTTTCCCTTTTTGTATCGCAAGTGTTTTTTCTGATGTTTTGATCAGCACTTGGCCTTCCATGGACCAATCTTGCATACATTATGCCCACAATGTAATTCTCCTTTGTATTACAATTTCTAAGTGAAGTGAACTTATTATTATTTTCTCCTTCTTGTGGATAGCATCATATGCTGCCTAACTTCATAAGTCATCTTTTTCTTTTCTTAATTAACACCTTTCATGCATTTTTGGCTTTGCATAACATGTCTTCATTCCAGAAAACAGATTATAGTCTTTGAGGCTTGCAACTGTTGAAAAGAAAAAATAAATGACTCATTTTTCAAAGAATCCATTTCAGTGGCGCAGTCAGTAGAGGAGTGATTTCTAGAGTATGATAATTACATCTGGAAAGAGGCCTCGGGCATCAGTGTTTAACTTTGGTTATAATGTGGCGCTGGTTTGTTCCGATTGGCAGAGTTTGGGTTTATGAGTTTGTCTCAGCTCGAGGACTGGGTGTCATCTCTTTCATGTCATCCTCATCATCATGTACCCTCTCACGCGGAGTCCAAATTATGACATCATGAAGCCATGTGAATGCAAGGATTTGTGCTGTGTGTGTGTGTGTGTGTGTGTGTGTGTGTGTGAGAGAGAGAGAGAGAGTTATCAGTGTGTCTCTTTATGTGTACATACGAGGAGTGAAGAGAGAGAAGAGGTAGAGATGACGAAAGGTTAGGGCTAAACCACATCTCTAAATTTGGCATGAGCTCAGATCAAAGGCCTGCAATGGCTGGAAAAAAAAAGCAAAAGAGAAGGGGGTCTTATATCTGAGCAACAAGACTCCAGAGTTTTCTGCTCCTCTCTCCATCTTTTCTTTAGTCTCCTTTAAAACTTCTCCCCACTTTTGGAATAGGCACCATTTAAAAATTCACATATCTTCTAAGATA
>JAVQJX010193683.1:0-16351 GCA_036025115.1 Ambassis agassizii
GTGTGTGTGTGTGTGTGTGTGTGTGTGTGTGTGTGTGTGTGTGTGTGTGTGTGTGTGTGTGTGTGTGTGTGTGTGTGTGTGTGTGTGAGCACCCTCAAAATATGCTGATGGTATGAACCGTTAGTGGGTGTATGTATCTGTGTGTGTGCGTGTGCATAATGCCTGCAAACTATTTTAGTGTTTGTGTGTTTGTGTGTTCATGTGCACGACTGTGCACAATGACCGCTCTTGAAGCTGAATCAAAGTGCTCTGCTTTCAATAAGAGTCACAATCAGCAAAGTGGCAGCAAGCAATGACATCACTGCAGCTGGGTCCCCAGCTGGAGCACAGAAAGGACTTTGGCAAGTGTGTGTGTATGAGTGTGTGTACACATGTGTGTAACCAGTGTATGCATAGTTTATTTGTAATATGCATATTTTCTGCAGTTCGTAAATTCTGTGGTAGAACGAAATCCATGCAGGTTCCTGCCAGTGGAGAGCATTTGTGAATATGTGTGTGTTTGTGTGTATGTATATGGTGGCTGAGAGTATAAGTGAGATTTCCAACCTCAGTCCCCATCAGTCTCTCTGCACATTCTGTGCCTTGTTTCTATTGGAGCAGACAGTGCTGCGGTGAGAAAAACAACAGGAATTTCATCTGTCATTGATTAAGCCCATTAACGGTGGTGTCTGATGTCTTTTACACTCATTCCACACACACCGACATGCAGCTGCACTCACAAATAACACAAAGCTGCACACACCCACACTGCACCGCTACCAAGACTACCATACAGTAACGGACACAACATGGAATATCATCAAGATCCACACTATTGCTGTTTGTGTGTGTGTGTGTGCACGTGTGTGTGTTTGTATTGGGTGTAAATGGATTTTCACACGCTAAGTCATGCAAGCCGGAAAATACTGATCATAAACTTCCAGCTAGCATGAAAAACCGACAACCCCACAGAGAGCCAACACACACACACACACATACACACCATGCTACTGGATGCACAAGCCACTGACTCAATTTACAAACATGTATGAAGACATACACACACATTATAGGTTGTCCTCTTATGAACAAACCATGCTTTCAGACACAGACAGCCACTGAAAACACTCAGCTACTGAGCACACAGCGCAACCAGACACTCCAAACTCACTAAACAAACGTCTGATGTTGTCACTCTGGTATTTACCACTCCACCACTGTCATTTTATAAGCCAGTCTCACTGCTTTGAGTGTGTGAGTATTGTGATTTTAGCTGCACATTCAAAATACAGCTCACATGACATGTGACAGTTATTGGTTGAGGACAAAGCTGCAGTGCTGCGTCTTCATTTCACTGCAGAATAAAAACAAAGCTGAAAAAACATCATGTAGGAATTAACTGTCTACACACCTGGATTGTGATGTGGACGAATTCAGTGTCAGTAATGCTGTCCACAGATCCCTGCAAAATTTGGTATCATGTCATTTGTAATGTCAACAGGATGAATTTCACTCACAACATCTATACTTACTATTTTTCATGGGCAGAGTTTAGGTCATGGTGAAGTTGACCTTTGACCTTTGGATTAGACTTACCTTTGTTTCATTCTATACATACATTTGTGTGAAATTTGTCATAATTAGCTAATTAACTGTGTTCTGCAAGCAGCCTTTGGCAATCAACTTCACCCCTTGAGTCTGAGTTGTGTGTATTTGTATGGATTTCCTCATTGTTGCATTCACAGGGATAGAATGAATGAATAACTCAAACCATAAGCCAAAGCCATAGTCATCGGTGATGCAGAGGCATTTAAAAAGTGCCTTAGTGTGAGGTTAAGGCAAGACTCCAAAGTTAATGCATTGCCCCTTAGCTAAGATTGTTTGAGTCTCTGAACTCTACTGGTGGGATGAATACCACTCCTCATTTGGGGTTTTTGATGATGGTGGTGCAAAGTACACCAAAACCTCTCACAGGTGCTCAATTGGTTTGAGATCTGGTAACTATAAAGGCCACAATTTTCATAGTCATTAAAGTGTTCTGTGAACCTTTGGGGGGCTTTGTTGAAGCATCTGTATTTGTTATGTTTCTGTAGCATTTGTGGCAAGTGTGGGAATATTTTTTTGGCTTTGCTTATTACAACGGAAATTAGATGAGGATAATTAGCTGTGTTCAATGAGAGTCTCTCTCTCTCTCTGTTCTTTTCCATTTACAGTCTTTTATCCAATATGTAGCTGTTTTGGTATTTATAGTCTTTGAAGTTTCCTTTCACTCCGGTCAGTGCTGTTCTCACCAGATCATTAGGTTCCAAAATAGTTCCTTCACAATAAAAATGATTTTCCTTCAACCAAGCTGAATACCGGCTCTTGAGTTGAGAAGAATAATTTAACCAAATAGTTGTCCTAGCAGCTGTCACTACTTGATTCCTTCATTCTTTTTTATCACAGATACAAAAGGGAGTAAGGACTTGTGATAAAAATAGAGCTTTCAAAACTCATTAATAT
Organism: Ambassis agassizii; assembly: GCA_036025115.1. NCBI lineage: Eukaryota > Metazoa > Chordata > Actinopteri > Ambassidae > Ambassis > Ambassis agassizii. The sequence goes on from JAVQJX010193683.1 coordinate 2,482, forward strand.
ACTGTGGCTGCTTAACCAAGATGTTCTTTATTCCATATACTATATAGAATAGAATAGAATAGAATAGAATAGAATAGAATAGAATAGAATAGAATTTAACACAAAGCATTCAACAGAAAGTGAAACAGGAAAGTAAAACCAACAGCAAAGACCTGAGGGAACAGTGGTGATGAGGGACATTGACCAGAGACACCCAACAAGTCATATGTGTGTGTGTAAGGCAACCCATGCACACTGGTGCAAGAGGGTCATGAAGTGCATACACTGACACAGAGACCGGAAAAGTGTACCCACACCTGAAACCTGTTTCATTGAACACATGCTTGTTGTCAGGAATCGTTTTTCCTTTGTGCTTCTTTCCCTCGTCCTTCTTCTTCCTCTATCAGATTCCAGAGATCTATCACATTCCACATTTCCATCACAGGAGACGGCACCATGGCCCCGTTGCTCTCCAGAAGTACACAGCTCTGTCCAGCCCACCAGTCTCCCTCCAGAATCCTGTCATGTGCTATAATTTAGCTCTCTCCAGAACACTTTACTTTCCCTCTGACTGTCACTTCCCATATGTCACTGTCATTCAGCCCACTTGTCGGGGGTCTAGGAAAAAGGGCTGTGTGGGTGACTGAGTCGAGGTGTCATCAGAATCCTGTCTGAGTCTTTCTTGGTTGTTTCCTCTCATTCTAGCATGTGCACACAAGCACACAGATCAAACTTAAGTCTGAATGACAAAGGGCAAAGGGGAAAGACAGGTGGGTTTACTTGGAGTGAGAGGTTGAGGAGAAAAGAAGAAAGTGACAGAAGCCAACAGAGAGAGTGTGAATGAAGGGGAAAGAGCGTGTGAAAAAGAGGAAGAATGAGAAGAAAAGGCAGAATAAAACAACAGGCAAAGTGGGAGAGAAAAGCAGAGGGAGAAATCCTCCGGAGTGCTTTTTTGCTCCAACGGGACAAAAGGTTACAGCATGACGGGGGTAGGTGTCAGGTGATGTGTGACAAGTCCAAATTAAAGATGACATAATGGCGGGGGCCCGGATGGGGCCCAAACTGGGGCCTGACTAAGAATGAGGGAGGGGGCAGACCGTGGCAACCAAGTCGAGCTGGGCCATGTTGGGCTAGGCTAGGACTGGGCAGCAGGGGGCTACCCTGCAGGCTTCTCCATATGGAACGTGTTAGCCTAGCAATTGTTAATGAAATGCAGGCTGACGTCAGGCAGACATCCACCCATTGTTTTTCTGCTTAATTTGTTATAATATTTGTCTTACAAATGAGGATTTTGTCAGGACAGAGGAAGAATAAGGTTGTAGCCACAAATGAAAAGAAGGTCAGTAATGGCATTTTAGTATTCACAGTAGAGGCAAGGCGAGGCTTGTGTTAGCATGAGTGCTAACACAAGATGGGCCAGGAACTCAGCTGTCTAAGTGGGAGGTATAGTGAACGGAGGACAGGCATGGGTGGGTACACTGGAAAGGGAGGAACTGCTGTGAGAGTATGTGTTAATTGCATATGGGGTTTTTTAGCATAAACAAACTTTTCTGCATTACTCACAACAATTTGTTTTAGGAATGCATCATTCATGCCTACTCCTGCAGCTGCCTGCCCGTTTTATGCATCCTCATTTACACTCCCACAGTAAGCGTTATAATTTGCTCTCTCTCGCTCTCTGTCTAACTTGCTCCTCCTCTCCTTCTCACCCATTCACTCAGTTTCCAACATACAGACAAGTCTTCCTAAAATAGGCTCAGTGGAGCGAGTTTAAAAATGCTTTTGTTATTCCAAATGGAGTTGTGCTGTAATTGACCACCACCTGGGCATCTGGCATAAGTCACAGTTAGCCAGGGAGAAGGGCATGCAGAGGGAGAGAAAGGAGGGCTGTAGGTGGAAAGAATGAAAGAAATGACAAAACAAAGGTGAACGAATGGAGAGAGACAGAAGACAAGAAAAGAAGGTAGATTACTAAAGAAAAGGGGGTAATGATGGAAAGAGTGTGCTATGCCCCTCTCCCTCTTTCTTGCCTTCCCTCTCTGTCAATTCGAAGGTGCTTTATTGGCATGAGTAATGATGGGAGGTGTTGCCAGGGTAATTACATAGCACATTAAAGGGTTTCATAAACATTACAGTTCCTCCTCTGCCCGGTGGCAAGGCTAAAGGGCCAGGGAGAGGAAAAAAACAGAATGGGAGAAATGGACACGGTGAGAAGGAGAAGAAAGGAGAGCAAAGAGAAGGAAGGAACACTAAAGGTTACTTACTTGCTGGAGAGAAGGGAGTAGAAGAGAAAAGGGAGAAGGACGGAATGTGGAAGAGACAAAAAAGATGACAGGGGTGAAGGTTACCATGCTCATGGATTCCATTGCTGAGCGCCTGAACATGAAACGGGAAGAAAAAAAACAACAACATGCCAGATCGGCGTCCAATACAAACCACAGCTGCAATTCACATCACAGTGCAGAAAAGCAAAGCATAATACTCTCTCTCATACACAACTTTTTGTGTATATCCTTGTTGACAGAATCTTTGCATATGTCCCGCAACCATTTACACTATAGCCACAAACCCCACACACTCAACTGTGCATGCTGCCTGTCACTGAGGCTCATGACACACTCACTCAACCAAACGCACACAACCACAAGGACCATAATTAAACAAACATTCACCCAGTCGCTGAGCATTGCATATTTATGTACAACCTCATTGGTCAAAAGCAATTAACTTGTACATCCTCGCAGATCACACAAAACAGCCGCTGCCAGTCTGTGTCAGACAGCAGGCAACGCCAATCCTGCAGGGATTTGAAAGTGTTTACTCTGTAGTGTCATAGTATGTATCTTTAGTTTTGTACATCTAAATGTCAAATTAAATTTTCTTAGTGTCCCTGTTGTTGATGAAATGTATTCCTGTCTCTGGTTTAATTTTACAGGGATTGTCAGAAGTTCTTCAATAGCTGGCTAAGGCCACACGTTTCTGTCATGAGTTCCTGATGATGCTGATATATGATCCAGGTGCACAAAGATGGCGTCTTCCAAGTTTGATGTCTTTTTGCTTTTTTACATACCACTTCATCACTATGCAAAATGTCCAATAAGCAAATGGTCTTGCCAGATGGCACGGAGGCAAAGATGAGACGGCCTCGCTGCTGAATTGCATGTCTTTTTGGATATAAGGGCAGTATCATGCTCTTGGTTAATCTAAAAAGCACAGATGGTTTGCATTATAATGTATTTTGGCAAACCTCATGCACAACAAGGACAATAAACTCCTGAAGCCACTGAAATGGTATGTTTTTAAAACTGCTCCCACTAGGAATTCAGGTGTTGCCTCAAGACGACAAATGGGCACAATTCACTCTGCAAAGCCAGGATTTGGCCTTACAGTGACAAGCTAGATTGCATGAATAATTACCCTGACACAAGTCCAAAGCAGCATCAAACCCTCCAACTTGAAAGTGTCAAAGTAAAGTTATTCCAGTGCCTTAGCTGGGCTATGTATAGAGACAACAGCTGCAATGGATTCCGAGATGGAGCAGAATAAACGTTCATATTCACTGGATTAATCTTGCTAAGCGAGAGAAGGGAGCAGGCTGTGCACCACCAACATCGCCTCTAATAAAAACAATATTTTGCTTTTCTCTTCATCTCAACCACTGCTCGCTGTCGTTCTCTGCTAATTAATTCCTGCTCTTACTTAGCTGCAGCTGTCGATTCTCTCATCTTGCAGACGCGGACAAGTGGCGAACAGGTTCTCATTTCAAAGCCCAACACACTGTACACATTCCTTGACTTCACATGGGCCCCCCTGTCATCAAAGACCCTTTATTAAGTGTCTCATACATTTACACATTGGGTAACAGTTTAAACTTGGCCCATGATTAACAGAGTTGGGATATCTATCCCAGAAACTAATGTTAGGCTGACATCTCAACATCTGATGTGAAGTTTAGGGTCCATGTCTGCAGGTATTAATCAAAGCCACAAGCCTCTCTCTTGCTTTAGAGATCCCACATACATACACAGGGTGCCTCCCTCCTACCAACCAAACATATACAGTCCATACCTTATAGACAAAGCTAATTGGACACAATCCGCTGCATTTGACACATCTGAAAACTTCAAATTCACACAGTGTGTCACCAGGATGATGGATTACATTTATACTGTTCAAAGTTTTCAAAGTGTCTAACACTTCAGAATCCACAGCAGGGGGATGATATTGTCTGTCTGCCAACCAAGCCATATCTAAACTTGACTCCTCACCCACACCTCTGCACAAGCAGGCACAACTGGTGTAGTGAGTCAACAACTAGCCTGTGGTTAAGAATACTCTGCATTAGGTTGTACTCCATCCACCCATAACATAGAGCCTTGCATGATGACCTTGGGGTCAAGCCAGACTGCCCTCATATAATGAGAGTGCTGTTTGGGGATTTGTTGGACTGTGATAGAGAAAGGGCATGCACACGCAATGCACCCTGGGTCTTTGTCTGGGTGCTGACGGTATTGACGAGCGCTGATCGATGTTAATTGCTAGACAGAATGGCCATATTGACTAGGCTCCCTGCATGAAGAATCCTGCAGGCCCGGTCAAAGAGAGAGAGAGAAATACAAAGTGAAAGAGCTGGACCCAGACCTACAGCAGCTACAGGGCTCCAGACACACACAAACATACACACACACGGGTCTCATTCACTTTAATGAGTCGAGAGAGGAGCACAAAGGCATAACGTCCATCAATGCCAAGTCTATTCAGCACAACAGAGCCTATATGCAAAAAAAAAAAGAAACTGGTGTCCTGGTGTGTGCTGCTCCAGTTGTGTTTGTGCACATGTGAGTGCATGCATGTGTATGAATAATATGTGTTGTTGCATGAAAGTAAGAAGGATTTGAATACAGTGAAATGAGATGGGGACATCTATGTATGTGAAGATGCGTGTGCATACAAGTTTGTGTGCGTGTGTGTCTTAGCTAAAGATCAATAGGCAAGAGCTGCAGAGGCAAAGACATGGGCAATCAATATGCTGGCCGCAAACAGAGGGAGGGACAGAGTAAGCAGCTAAAAAAAACAGCTCGAGAGATTAACGAGATAGGGAAGACAGAAAATGAATGTTAGAAAGGGGTGATTTGACAGAAGGAGAGTGAGGTAAAGAAAGACATGGCTGTTTTTTTTGTAACTTTTTGTCAAGTTTTGTCTCATGTACTCTTTCTGCACCAACATCATTTTGTTCTGAGGATTAACTGTGAGAAAATAGTGGATGGATCTTCAGTTTTTCCATTGATCCTTTGTATTTCTTTTACATTTTAACCTCCGCTTCCCTTAATCACGTTCATGCTGCTGTGCCTGATGCATTAAGTGTTATTTCCTAAAAGAATGCTTGTACGTATAACATATATTTCCTGGAACACAAAGTCTATTATATGTACAAATCCAGTGCTGCTGTTTTACATAAAAGAGAGCCAGGTTCTTAAGCTGACGATTTCTTTATTCTAAGATGTGTTCTAGTCCCTTTTCTGAACCCTTCCATCTGGGCTTAAGAGTACCAGACAGGCCCATACCTCATCACCAGAATGTGGTTCAAATCCCTCTCCACAACATTTACACTCATGTCCCTTGCAGCATTGTGGTGAGCAGTGAAAAAGTGCCCAGACACAGGTGCAACGATGGCGAGAGCCAGTAGTAGGAAAGAAGGCCAGAGGCTTGTCTATGGAGCATGACTGGAAAGGCATTCAACCACAGTGCCCCTACCCAACCCAGCTCAACTCTGTCCAGTTGCAGATGTGTGTGATTTGAAAGTACAATGTTGAAAAGAATAAGCCTACACTTGGAGCCAAGATAACTGTCCCTGATGTATGAGGCCAACACCCTCCCACCTCTATTACACACATACAGACAAATTTACTCTTTCTCTATGATTTGCTTTGCTTTGCGTGTGTGTGCGTGTGTGTGTGTGTGTGCGCGCGCGAGTGAGTGAATGAAAGGTATGGCAGGAGTGTTGTGTTGGCTTGGCTGACCGTCTGCGGTTGTGCAGCGGTGAGAGGGAGTTTTGGGAGCGCAGAGCGGGCGTTGCTGCCGAAATCCCTGAGAAATGTTCGTTTTGGATCCGTGTCCGTGCTTACATACCGCCCTCCTGACTGTCTCTCATTCTGCGTTTCATTTTTCCCTCTTAAGGTTTAACTTAAACGTTATGAAATGGGGAGTCAAAATACATCACTTGAAAGCGCAGCACTGACACTGTGCGTGTGTGTGGGTGTGCGTGTGAGAGAAAGAAGGAGCGCTGGCCTCTTGAATCCAGAGCCACTGAGGCTGCAGGATGAGGTTATCTTAAGGAAAGATACTGGAGGGATGGAAGCCCGCTTGGTTCCAAAGACAGATGTTCACCTGACTAACGCAGATGTGTAGGTGTGTTTTAGTCCCCATTTGTTCTGAAAATCAACTTTGAATCTTTTTAAAGTGAGTTACTTCTGGTACAATGACTCATTCTAATTGTTTCCAATGCGTTTTTTTTTTGTTTATTACCTGGAATGGCGTGATTCAAAAGAAAAACGACTGATTTGACAAAATGATTGAAACAAGTGAAATTATCTCACTTACCGGATGTTTTCAGATAGAATGGAACATTTGTTAAATTTTGTATTTTTGCAGTGTAAGTTTGGTCGACGGCGCTACTTCCATTTTGATCCAGTGTGTGTGTGTGTGTGTGTGTGTGTGTGTGTGTGTGTGTGTGTGTGTGTGTGTGTGTACGCGCGCGCGCATCTGTCCCGTTCGTGCGTGCTTGTGTGTGTGTGAGGGAGAGATAGAGAGAGAGAGAGAGGTGGGAGGGAGTGGGGAGAGGGAGGATTGATCCGCGTCTGTTAAAATCTTGTTCTGGTTTTTCTTGGAGTGAGGTCTGTGCCTGCCGACGCGCCTCTCCTGTGCAGCCCCCCTCAAAAGTGCTTTTTTATGAAAAGAAACCTTGGAATTTTTGAAAAGGAGAAGGATCTGCATAATACCAGTGAAGTGGATAAAAGCGCACGGCTGGGTTCTTTTTGCGTTCTCTCTTGCGTTTTCTCCTCTGGTGCCTGAATGAAAGTAGGAGGCAGATATATGGGGGAGAGGGACGGAGCAGGTTTTCCTTCAGGAGTCGATCTGTCAGTGTGATTTTGAGTAAACACGTTTTCAGTGCGCTTGTTTTAACTTTTATTTCTTCAGAAACTGGCGAACTCGACTCCAGTCCAGAGTCAGGCTTTTCTCGGAACGAGTAGACTGTGTTTTTCCCCCTCAGAGAAACTGCTTAAACTTTCTACGTTTAAAAAAATAAATAAAAAGATCGGATTGCATTTCCCCCCTTCAAACATTTTGGAGGTGATGTCATCGTGCTGTGTTTTGGCAGGTATTGTGTCGAGAGGGCGCAGGGAGGGCTATTGCAGCCAGGCGGTAACCAGCGGCTGAGGAGTGCGGGGAAGTCCTGAAAATCAGGTGCAAAGTGCGGCTGTCATTTCCTCGCTCTGTCGCGGGTGGCTGAGTCCGCCACCCAGTCACAGCTGTTCCCATCCTCTCCAGCCACCCCTCCCTCTCTCGTCTTTCGATCCCCTTTATTATCCCCTCCCATTCTCATTCAGGACTCTCCATATACCCCTCTGAGCTGGACCGCTCCGGGACCTTATCACCCTCTCTGTCGAACACTGTTCGCTGGTGTCACCTGAGCCACAGACCCGTTGAGTCAGCGTGTGAGCGCAGAGATGACCGAGGCCGCCTTGCATTACCCTGCGCCCGCAGAACCCCCTTCTCTAGGACGCCTTTTGCTCCAGCAGCCAGCCCAGGTAGCCCACCTTCAACAGCTTCTGACCTTTCTCTGCCTGGACTAAACCTTCCTCCTGTGCCTGTCTGCTGCGGGACAAACACTCTTTTACCACTCCTCCAGCTATTCAGTATAGTTTGGAGACCAGAAGCTTGCTGTTGTGCTGAAACGTTACGCATTGGATTACGCAGAAGATTACGCACGCGCCACATCTGTTCACGGGGCAAGCATCACTCTGAGGGTCAACAAGGTCGATTGGAATTGGCACAGAGTGGCGCGAACGCGCTTTCACCTGTTCCCCTTCTTGTCGAGTACGCGCAGCGTCGCGTTTAAAGTCCTAAAGCTTTCCTCCCCCGCCCATCCGTCCCTCGACCGGTCTGGATAGCTGTTAGAGGTTGCCCGGCGGTCACAGTGGCACCGTTACCCCGGCTTCGCAACCCACATTGCCCGTGCCTATACATTTATGTACGTCGGGGGACCAGGTCATAACGCTGCCGATGCCAACAGGAGTGTCCGCTAACTCTTTGACTCTACACATCATCCACCGGTTTCAAAACACAGAGCGGGACTCTGCGGACTGTCGGACTGGCTCACACCGAGCGAGGAGACTGTCTCTGGGCCAAGTTCCATAGTGGAGGGGGGAAGCAATGTGGCCCCTTCTTTCCACGCTGACCGTCTTGTAAGTCATTTGAATCACCTCTCCTACAATAATATTTCTATTCTCGCATACTAGCTTTTCTTTCAGTTAAGGATAGTCTTAGCCATAGATGAAGAAGATGGAGTGGAGGATTGCAGTGTCTAGCGATTACATCACTCCCCATCACTCCCCATAGAAAACATGCCATGGAAGGCCCTATTTTGATTGGCTGACAGTTTAGGGTCACTGGGTCAGAGTCAGGGCCACGTTACTCATAAAACCTGCCATAAACATCTCCATCACCATCTGCACTTATTTCAGGGATGGCTGGCCTTGCTTAGAAAAAAAAAAACATTTTCCCATTGCCAAGAAAATATTTTTTTCCTATTGAAAATATTTCAAAAGTTGAGTCAAATAACACAGACTTTATCTACTAGGATAGGAAAATGATAAAGTGCCAGCAACAAATCTAAGGGAGGAGGATATGGACTCAGGGGGACTTGAGTTTGCCCATTTGAGGTGTGTCTTGTTAAAAGCCAGGGGATTTATTTTTCTTCCTTTGTGTCGGCTGTACTTCTCCCAGATGGCAGTCATCTCCAGATACTTCTCATTCCTCACACAACCTGGACAGGGTGTGTGCTGCTGCTGGTGGTTCTCTCTCTCTCTCTCTCTTTCTCCCTCACCCTCTCTCAACTTACCCACCTAACTGCCTACATCTGTCTTGTCTATACCCCCTTTTTTTCCAGAGATACTTGCTCAGATAAAAAGTATGAATTAATAACTGATGAATGATGGCGCCTCTGGCAGTACCTGAAGAGGAGCAGTCTCGCTGTTTAGTCTGCTGGATTCCATTTTGAGCCTTCTTCTCTCCATTAATTTCCGTCTCACCTATCAGTTTTACCACAGATACTTCTCTTCATTCACATGCTGTTTTTAACCATCTTGACCATATGTGTTCAGACAATGAGAGAAGCCAAGGGCTTTTGGCCTCAACAACCTGTTACATCTCTGCACCTAAAGCCACAGGCCCTCTGCTTTTCCAATGAGCTTCATAGGCCCTATTACTGCTGGTATCACTGACACATCCACTAGCCTGACCACTATTCTTAACCAAGGCCTGCTGCAAAACATCTGAAACTTTGTCCCGAAGCCCACTGCTCCAGTCTTGGCCTACCACGTTAACCACTGCTACACATGGCTTAAACCGCCGCTCTGTCCCACCAGGTCGACCACTCTCACTCCACGCTGGTGCCCAGCCTTTGGTGCTGAGGCCTGCTTGTTTAACCACAGCCTCCATATGGTAGATCCGCTGGGACGCAGGTTTATGATGTCAGATCGTTGCTTGCTTTGGCTACTGGCCAACGTGCACCGGGCTTTCCCTCTCTCCATACCTCCTTCTGTCTCCCCCAAGTTTTGCTACATGCTCTCTTATTCCCTGATTTTCTCATCCCTCCCCCATCCCTGACTGATCCTGTCTCCCTCTTTCTCATTCTCTTTCTCTCTGTGGCATAATATGGAGTGTCTGTGGTTTTTGTGGGAGCGGGGAATCCAGTGCTGAGGCACTTTTCCTACAGTGTCCTCGGCGGCAGTGCAGCCGTGGTGTTTTAACAGCTGAGAGTCCTCACAATGCACAGCCGCTCAGGTTTTTTCGGCTGTACAGGCAAAATGTTAGGGCCAATGGTCTACTGCATTTCCCAGGATGTCTGCATCTATTAGAACAATTTGGGATCCAACACACCAGTTAAGGGAAAGAGAAAGAAGAAGAGGGAAAGGAAACAAGAGGCTTGTGATGGTATATGTCTGGAATCAGGCAGCAGAGACATGTAACATTGTGCATGAGTGGAATCCTGTCCTTCCTTTCCCATTATTTTTCTTTTTGTCTGTCTCACATCAGTCTACACTCGGTGGTTACGTCTCTCTGTCTCTCATTTTGACACATTGTCGTCCTCCTTTCTTTTAAATGTGTTGCCTCAATGTGTTTTTTGACCCTCACATCTGTAGATCTGCCCATTCATTCTGATTTTATCTCTCAACATCACCTTCCCCTGTCCTGCTTTCTCCCAAAGTCTTTGTGTATTCTAGTGTACCACTCTCCTTGCTATCGCCCTCTCACAGCAGTGCGTATGTCTTTGTTTTGGCCCAGCTGTCAGCTGCCTGCTCCTGCTGTACACGCACACACATATGGCTTATACACATCTGCACATCTGTGTGCATGCCCATGACAATGTGGAGGAGTTGCCGAGCTAATCCCAAACATAAAGGAAGATGGAGGCATGGAATGATAGGAGAAAGGTAGAGTGGTCACATAGTTGAGGGAGAGATAACTTAGATCAGAGACAAAAAAAGAGTGGAGCAGAGAGAGAAGAGGCATGCAGAAAGATAGCACAAGCTGAAGTGGGGAAAGACAAAATTTGAGGAATTGTTTTTCAGCCCACACACTTGGTTCTGAACTTCATCAAGTCTTCAGCCACTAATTCAGAGCAGTTCAAGCACTGCCAAAGTTGATTTTGCGCAACACAATCACTCCCTCACTAAAGTTGTAAATAAAATTTGATACATCCAAGGTCAAGGTCTAAACGTCAATTAAGCAATGTGATAAAATGAGAATAATAGTAACTGTAACCAGCTGTTTCAGTCAAAATGTTGGGGAAAGTTCAGCTAGATGGGCAAACTAATAAGAAACATGCATTGAAGTATCATTTCTTATAGACAACACACCTTAATTCTGCCGAACCATCAACTGATTCCTCCATAAATCTGGTTTCTACATGTTTTCGTGACTCATGTTCACACTTATTCACAGCATCTCTAAATGTAACCACAGACCGCTGCACACATAAGCCACATCAGAGCAAAGTGTACACCTGTATTCCAGCCCAGCTGTCTACATACACAGAGCAGCCAAATAAGTCAGCCCATTCCTTGCCCAAACCAAAACATGTTCTAGTTGTCTCGGTATGTTTGCCATTTTGCTACAGTCCAATCAGGTCATTTGCAGGCCAGATTTTGGTGTGGCACCAGTCACAGATGGGTCAGAAAGTGGGTTCGGACAGAAGGCTGGTAGCATTACTATAAACACTGCTCTGGGTGTTGTCTGTCTGCTGATCCCTGGACATTTGCCTTTCTCTATGTAAAGTTGCTGTGCCAGCTGTACACCCAGCAGTGTGACTAATCACCCAATAAGGAAATGAGATGTTGAACTGAAATACCATCAGAGAAGAAAGAGATGGAAATGATGGTGTCATGCTTGTCTCTTCCAACATTCACTGTTGCTTACATATTTCTAAACTCATCTGTTTCTACTTTTTCCAGATGTATCCAGATGTTGCTGGTGATGTGCAATCCATTACAGGTGAGAGTCAGACAGTATGACAAAGAGTGATTGTGGAGCATGAAAGACATGTTGTATATTGGTTTTATGTGCATTTTTAAACCTGCTTGCAACACTCTGCCAAACTCTGGATGTGTTTGTGGGTGTTCCAGCAGGTACTTGGAGTGGATGGTGTTAACTTCAGTGTGCATGTAGAGAACCAGACGCAGGTGAGAGACACCATGAGCCGGAGACACCACAGAGTGTACCAACTCTACAGCCGCACCAGTGGCAAGCATGTCCAGGTGCTGGGACGCAGAATAAGTGCCAGAGGAGAAGATGGAGACAAATATGGTAAGACACATACACACACCAAATGTATGTTTGCACACACACCCTCTAATGCCTGCGAATGCCTGCAAAGACTTAAAGGTTGACCAAGTGCATGCATGAACGAAGACAGAATACAACTGTGCAGGCACATTCACAAAAGCATACACACAGGAGTCCCCAGGCTTTGGCACAGGGGCAGTGGAGCTTGTCTTGGGGAGTACAAAGACCTCATCGACTGGCTGCTGACTCAATGATTCACAGGAGAGCAAAAGGAAGAAAGAGAGGTGTTAGAGGAAAAAAGTGAGTTAGAGGGAGAAGCCTTGCAGGTAGAGTGTTGGCCCGAGTGTTAGAAGCTCATCTCCTTCATCGATCCTTTCATTGATTTCTCATCCTCCCTGTTGTCTCCTCTGGATTTAAAACAGCAGGCTTCCACTCCCTCCCTCGCATCCATCCTCTAACACTCTCTTTGTCCATCCCCCACTTCCTCCCCCTTCTCTCGACCTTCTCCGTCTGCAGTGATGGCTAACCCATTCTTAAACCTCGCACAATCAATGGGAAGAAGAAAGCCATAAAGCTAGAGTTCATATTTCTGTATGTGGTCCAGCAGTGGTTCATATAGCACATTCATTCCATTTACAAGCAGGTCAGATCACAAACACTTCAAGCCAAAAATGGGACTACAAATGCAGAAACTGTTTTTGTGACACTTGGAAGACAAAAAACATCCGCCAAAAACTGATGGACTGTGCCAACAAAAGGAACCAAGTGCAGGAAGAGAGAAGATAAAGCAAGTGCATGAAGGCAGAGACATGAAGTAATAGAGCAAAAGGGAGAGGAGAGGGGGAAGAGAGACGAAGAGGGCAAGAGGGAGGGAGGTATTGATTTCTCTTGACCCCTTTGTTGACTAAGGTCATGTCAGAACTGTTTTAGGGATTTATTTTTTAACAGTCACAAGCACTCTCAGAAAGATGTGTAGTAAAACAGTGTTGCCTTGAAAGATGAACACACAAACACATATACACACACACTAACGCTGGCAATTGCACACACAACAACAGACACTCTGAGTCTTCTCCTGCTTTCCTCAACCCACCATGTTCTATCTACTATTGGTTCCATCTACAAGGCCCATTTGTGGTCAGCAGTGACGGGCTTTATCTGACAACCATCTGTCCAGCCAGAGACATTTACATCTGTCTGTGATTTATCAGCAGCTTTAATAGCAGCTATGATTCCCTAAAGTTTCACTGTGAATGCCTCATTTGCTTAAAAAGCTAGTTTAAATTTAATGATGCCTGGTTATCTGTGCATTTAGTGTGACACTACTTGGCACCAGGTCTGTAAGTTTGAATTTTGCCCTTTGATATGGCACAATGTGAAACAAAACAAGCTCTTTATGAGGGAAACCCTCATCTTTCTGTTTTAATATTTGATTGGTACATCCCACCAAGTCTGTGAAATGTTTTAAGCATAAACTATACTACAATGACATGCTACAATATCTGTGGCTCTAATGTCTGTATGTCCTTCTGTCTGTCCCTTCACAAGCCCAGCTTGTAGTGGAGGCCGATACCTTTGGTAGTCAGGTGAGAATCCTGGGGAAAGAAACAAATTACTACCTGTGCATGAACCGCCGTGGAAAGCTGGTAGGAAAGGTGAGACTTCTCTCTTTTGGAGAAATGTTAATTACAAATATTTGATCGTATAACCTCCTGACCAGCCTCTCTTTGTGTTTGTGTGTGTGTGTGTGTGTGTGTGTGTGTGTGTGTGTGTGTGTGTGTGTGTGTGTGTGTGTGTGTGTGTGTGTGTGTGTGTGTGTGTGTGT
>JAVQJX010193758.1:0-27543 GCA_036025115.1 Ambassis agassizii
TTGAAATTCAGCTAAAAGTAGTGTTTTTATAATGGCAAAAAATTGATAGTAGACGATTGATATATTTATGGCGTTGACCAGTAGGTCAGTGTATTGGAATGTGTCTTTTTAATAAAAACAATGCATATCTTTGTTGTTATATAATGATGACACATGACCATGTCACAACACCACACTTCACAATCACCACTGTTGCTAAACAAGTGTAAACTAAACCTATAAGGGATGTAATTGTGCTGTGTGAATAATGCATCCTTTAAAGTATTTATTGGAATCACTATATAAACAGATAGTACTCATACTAGTTTTTGTCAGATTTGAGAGGTTTAATCGATCACTTGTTGTATATATACTGTTGTATTGATAGGAGACTAGAATAGCTCTTATATCTGTCCAGCGGTGCGACATTGCACCGCTGGTTCAATAAGAAGTCAGGATCAGTCAATTCTTAGTGCAAACATCATCCCTCTCCCTGTTCATGTTAAACAGTTTCATCAGTCCATTTATGTCTGCTGTGACTGGCAAGAAATACAGTCCATGTTGGACGCTTGTGAATCATATCTGTCTCCTCTCTGTGCTTACATAACCAGTGACTACTGCTGCCTGCATACTATTCTGAAGAGATTCATCTGTTGTGTTAACCTGCATCATTAGCTTTGTCTGGCGATTCCAAAGATCACTCTTCAAAGACAATTAGTGAAGTGGCACAGTCACTCTATCCTCATCTAAAAATAATGTTGTGCTCCTGTATGTCTGCCTACAGCTCTGCTGCCTCATAAAACAGCCATTTTGGCGTTGTACCAGGAAGCATACGCGCTGCCAGACCTGCTTGCAGATTCATTGTCCTGATGATCTTGTGAGATAAAAACAGATCTGGATTCTGGCTCAGATTAGGGCCTAGCTCTCTCACCTCTGTATTATTTTCTAGTTTCTTCTCTGTTTGTGGTTGTTGTCTCTCTTTCACACTTGCTCAGAAGTTTAAAAATACGGTATGTTTTCATACAGTGTGTCAGCACCTTCGTTTTAAAGTGAGGTGACAGTTTACTTCTGTATTTTTGGACGTCACCATGTCCAAATGCCTGACGCAGACATCGCTTTTTAGCAAATTTGAATAATTCTATAGAGTGCTGACATTAAGCTGACGTGTTTTAGCAGACTGTGTAGTGCGGTTTCATCTGTGTCTTTTTGCATAGCACAGAACTGTTGGCAAGTTTATTACACTCTTGAAATGAACATAATTATAGTGGCTAAATTATTTTTTTTACACTTATCAGAGACAACAGTGTGAGCATTCTTTGTTCTGGATCTGTTTTAGTAATTAATCTCTTCACTATTGTGCTTCATTTAGACTTGCCTACTTTAGATTGGGTTTTATGTTCCTCTCTGAGTGGCTTCTCCCTCCACAAGTGGAGCTATTAGGCATAATTGCGCTGATAATGCATTTGAAGCCTCCTGTAATAAAGTCACCCCTAATATCTTAATGTCCACTGGACACAGCTGTGTCTCACGCTGGGGTTAATGAGAGCCTTCGTCAGGATGTGTGACTGTAGAGTCCCACTCATGATTTACACGCAGTCCATTTGTCAGCCTTGTTATCTTTGCACGCCAGGTCTACTTATGCCAGATGAGCCTACACATCTTAAGCATAGGAACACACTTGAAACTGTTTATTTACGTTTTGCATCATTTTACATTTACATGCTGTTACATAACAATTTGTGCTGCAGTATAATAAAAACGTTCAGCGGGTGTAAAGCTAAATTATCTCAGATGTGATGCTGACAATTAAAAGTGTTGATGTGTTTCACCCAAAAACACTGAAAAATTGCAAGAAAAAGCTGCTTTTACACTAATTTAACCCTTTGAAAAAAATTGGCAAAACTGATAGATGTGTAGTGTGAAGAGTATACAGCGAACACCTGCTGTGCGTGAATGAATTCACATTGTTTGCATTTCAGGGTGTTGTCTGAAGCATGGCTTCATGTGCCACTTATTGGTGCTGGAGTACAATCATTGGCAAGATAACTCTGGTAGATAATCTCACTGTTGTGTATACAGGTGGATTCTTTTCCTCTTTTTTGTATAACAGAATAATGAATTCATAAGTTTAAAGCTTTAAATTTGGCCATTCATGTTTCAAAATTTAAAATAAAGACAGCTTTTTCTTCTTTTAGAGCAGCCATTTTGTATTTTAACAGTCATGCTGGGTGAAATCTGTTGTGAAAGAGACACATAATCAAGAAAGATGTCCAGCAAATGTTTCTTTTTAAATTAAAATGTCTACTCTTAGAGTGCATAATAAATAGATACAGATGTGAGTAAAGGAAGCTGAGATTGATCCTCGTATTACTGCTCCTCATTAAATGTTTGTGGGAATGTGAGTGCTGCAAATGGTCTTAAGAGTTAAGTCCAGAATAATAATCCCTTCCTTCTCCTGGTGTGTTTGTTTTTGTAATGTAGTGGCTTACATTGTTCATCTTTACAGTTCTGTGCACCAGTTGATAGAGCTGTGTTTGCTGCTGCTGTTTACCTGCTGTCTGCCATTACAGAAGCAGCTCGCCTGCTGCCTCTAATGCTGTGTTGTGAACCTATATTGCCATGATGAAGATTACTGTGTGAAGCCAGATTGGAGCTTTTAGCAGCTCTACAGTGGTCAATAGTCATTGCACAGTTTGCTACCTGCCAGGCACAGGATTGTTAGGGCCAGTGTGTTCATTCCACCCAAGGCCCCTAAGCTGCTTACTACATACGCAAACATTTCTTTATCCTCCCAACAAAAAATAACATGCTGGCATAGTAGTTGAATACTTTAATGTTCAACATTGTTTATTTTTGAGTGATGCCTAACTATCTTATTATTTGGGGTAAAATGTGGGCAGAGTTGTTCAACACTGGAGAAGCTGATGGCTTGTCATGCTTGACTTTTGTTCCTCCTTCCTTCTTTTGTCTTATTATGTTAATATCACATTGTAAAATATAAAGCATTCACATCATGTAGAGTCTATTTCCTGCAAAATAAAATGCAGATTAATATATAGCACTGCAATGACATGTCCAGCAGAGCTGCAGGAAATGTGTTTAAAGATTAATATTCACCCTCTTGTATTTAAGACCCCCCCATATTATGATATTTTTCCTGTATCCGTGGGAAAAAAATGCATTTAAAAATCAGTTCAAAAAGAATTCCTTCTACTGTTGTGTGGGATTGAAAGCCTACTTTCATTACCGACTAAAGTAGTACACAAGACCGGCAGAAAAAGAATTGTGCGCATGGACGTTGACATTTAAAAAAAAAAAGCCATAAATTATGAAACCACATTTAACCTGGTTTTGTGTTGCAGTCTGGTTGGCATTCTGAATCCACATGCTTCATCTCTGCTTTTAAGATGATTCCATTCTAACCAAGAAAAAATACATTCATGTTTCTTCTTGTTTTCTGTTGTAGGTGTACCATCACAATGATAACCAAAGACCTGTTTTTCAACAATACATCTAAATTTTCTTCCTCTGTTGTGATGGAAAGCCACAATTGACTGAAAAGAGAGCATATACCTGAATGCCGTGACATACAGGACATCATCAATCCAAGATGGAGAAAAAGAAAATGTGCCCTCGCCTTCTCGACTACTTGGTCGTGGTTGGAGCAAGGTAGGGACAAATAAATAAAGATATATCTGTAGTGTGTTTATGCTGGATTTATATGATTTCTTCACATCCCATCCTGACTGTCTGCATTTGCTGAAAATGCATTAGCTCCAGGTCTATTTTTGGCATCCCAACATCAAATACTGCACATATAAGCACACATAACACACCCAGTAACACACTCCTAGTTGATCTTCTCAATTGTACTCTGCTGCAGTTTATCCGTGTCTACTTCATTGATTTGAGGCAGTGTTTTTATAAGTTGGCATGCACCTAAACGTGTTCTATATTCTTAAGAATTTATGAGCTTAATTTTTAGGTTTTTGCATTCTTGCAGTGGTGGTTACACCCATATGATGAAGCACTAGTGCATTGTTTCAAGCAGACTAGCTGCAGGGGAAAAGAAGGATTCACATGAACAGAGTGAAACTCGAGTGAGTCACTGAGTATCTCTGCAGGAGCTTTTGTTGGTTTAAGTGCCTAATGGCCCCCTTGTTGTGGGCTAGAATGGTTGTTACTGGTTTGCTTCTCTCTGACTGAGTTTTCCAAAACTAAACGTGGGCTTGTGCAACACAGGAATACTGTTGGAGTTTCGTTAGCCAGTGCATTGTACTGTTTAGTTATTCATTTATTTAATAAATGCTCTTTCATGTTTATTTGCAGATACATGAGTTTTTGTTTAAAATGAAATGTTTGCCCTTCTGTTCTTCAGGCAACCAAGTAGCGACAGCGTAGCCCAGACCCCTCAGCTCCTCCGTCGCTACCCTCTGGAGGACCATCACGACTTCCCACTCCCACCAGACGTGGTGTTCTTCTGCCAACCAGAAGGCTGCCTGAGTATACGCCAGCGTAGAGTTAGCCTCCGTGACGACTCCTCGTTTGTCTTCACCCTGACCGACAAGGACTCAGGAATCACTCGCTATGGAATCTGCATCAACTTCTACCGCTCTTTTCAGCGAGGACATCACCGCGCTCGAGGGGACAAGAGCAGTCACACAGAGACAGCAGCACAGGTGACGGAGACCACTAGCGAAGGGTTTGACAGTGGAAGTGCAGTTCCACCATCTGTGTTATCCCCACCAACCAGTGCAGAATCAGCACCTCCACCTGCCACTGCAGATGAGAGTGGACAACTTGCTGCCGAGCTGAATGCCGGCAAATCCCCACAACATAGACGGCGCACTGCTAAGATGGCAGCGAGGAACCGCAACAGCACACTGACCTCATTGTGCATACTCAGCCACTACCCCTTCTTCACCACGTTTAGGGAATGTTTATACATTCTCAAGAGGCTGGTGGACTGCTGCAGTCAGAGGTTAACTCAGAGAGCCGGGCTTTCACGTGCCACCCAGAGGTGAGACTTAAGATTACATCTATAACATTTAAGCATCTTTGCTGTGCTTGGATGTAGGGTACAATGGAAACACACCATGTTGTAGTCTGGCAATGCTTACGTCAAACAGGCTCAGAGTGCATTGATAATTTGGTTTGAAGGTGCTTCCTATTCCAGCATAATGACGTTTCATGTTGGATAATGAACTTATTAGTTTTGACACCACATAACCTCTCATGTTGAAGCACCTGTAGGCCACATGTTAACTTTGATCAGAAGGTCTCATATTCAGTGAAGAGGCAGATTCACCTCAAATTGTTCGAGTACATTAAATCTTTGATGTGTTTACTTACACACCATCAATTTTTAGTGCACAGCTTAGTCACTATAAATGTTGTTGACTTATTTAATATTTCATTTTCTGCCTACACGATAACAAATTGGCCTCTAATGCATCCATTCAAGTAATTAAAAAGAAATGCAAAAAAGAATAGCTCATAATTTGTCTTCGTCTGTCTTCATCATGCAAGCTGTTTATCTGTTTTTGTGGATTTAATGCTAATTATTGACAATACACACACATAAGAATCACACAGTTGCTTTTGGTCTTCAGTTTTTCATTATAAAGAACAGAAAAAATGTTTTTTTTAAGGCATCCCTACTAATGTTTTGAGCATATTTCTTTCTCCCCTCATGTGCTTCAGTCATTGTCCACCTGTTGTCTGTTTGTGTGGCAGAATTAATACAGAAGCCTTTGTCTGCAGCTCCAGGCAGTTTTTGCACGCCATCTGTGGTCCGTGTTACTTGTTTTCACAGTATGCTTTATGCTATCGCACTCCACCTTGATGATAAATAATGACAACTAAAATATCTGCAGTATGGTTTGTGTTCATTTACATTTAGTATTAAAGCCTGTGTAGACATTCCACCCATGAAATAGCATTTAACAGCGCTTCGAAGTTAAATGGTCATATTTGGATTTTTGTTAATTGATTCCTAATTTATTCAAGCTGCAGAAAAATACCCTTTTTTTATTTTGACGTTTTGTTTTGATGTGGAAGTATTTGTGGCACTGTGGTTGCCATGGGTGACACAATAGGATGCAATTTAGTGGCCAAGTGTAAATTAGTCTGTCACTTCACACAGGCTCAGGCCATGTACGGTAGTTTATAAAGCTGCAGAAACAGAAAGCCTTTTCTTCTCCATCATGGCTTAAAGAGGATTGTAGGAGTGTAAGAGGCACAGTGAATCTCATCTTGGCCTTTTCCTTTCTTGGCTCTATTGCTGTGGTGCATCCATTCATCAGCTGTATGGAACAGTGGTTTCTCTAACAACCTCTAACAGGCCACTGAAGCCAGCGGCCGTCAAGACCTGAGAGTCTGTCTGTTTTTTTTCTCCCCCTTGTTGATTTGTTGTGTTGCAATGACAGAGAAGGAGGAGAGCCATTGCATAATGACTGTGAGCGCTTCATGCTATGGTGGCTCTGACAGATTGAGGTCTCTGGCTGCCTTTGGGTAGCAGCTGCAGTTGGTGGGAGGGCGACCAAAGGTCTAATGATTTACCTCCCTTCCTTGCCACGTATACACTCTTTAAGTATACACTTAAAAAAGGGTACTGGCACTGTGGGTGTGTATAGTGGAGGGTTGTTGCGTCAATATTTCGGCAGTTGCTCAACAGCCTCTCCTGTGTGTCAATCTCATTCGCTCATCATATTAGTGATTTCCTTGGCTTGCTTGTTCAGGTCTCTGGGTACCCTTTATCTGTAATAAATAGAGCCAATCATTCAGTTTAATCAATTTATTTAACATGAAAACAACTGTGTATTAAAAGAAATGCATGAATTATATTTTATCTGGATTGTTCCAGCTGTTACTTGCTGCTGAAGCACTTTCCAGAAAATTCTTACATATTTTATACTACACTACTTTTGACGAGCAATAAGATGACATCAAAAATACTTTTATGTTAACAGAATGTATGAAGACATAAGAATGCAAACTCTGGGGTTCACTCTTGAAGTCAATGCAGAAGTGTTCAAACTTGTAGTTCCCTCTGCAGCCTCTAGGGGCTGGCTCCAAAAGTGAGTCAGTCCTCATAGACATCCATGTTAAAATGTCCAACGTGTCCAGCAGAAATAAACATGTTTACAGCCTGGATCAAACAGTGATTCTGTAGGGGGGCTGAATGTGTTTACAACTCACTCCTTTTAATTAGATTCACACTTTAAAGGCACACTAAGTAACATTTTCATGTTAATTAATATCCTAATATCTATCTATATGCTAATAACATCTTCCCTTACAACCTCAGGGACACCTAACAGGAGACTCCCAGTGCGAGAGAAAGAGACAGAGAGCTATAGAGCAGGCTAGCGGTTGTTGCTAACATGTATTCATGGCAGAGAACACAGAGATATACAGAAAACTCTTGTCGGATATGGTCGGATGAAGCAAAGAAGAGGAAAAGAGTTTCAGAGCGAGTGTTGGAGGACTCGACACGAGTCAGCGTGTGTCAAGGCTTTCTAGAATGAGGAGAGCAAAAAGAAGAAGAAGCTGCAGGCTGGATGCAGACCTCAAATTTGTGTGATATTTGCACACGTGCTGATGTTTTATCTCACCTATAAGGTTTGATTCAGTGAACTCAGACGAGGCTGACTTTGATTCCTGTAATAGCTGTTATCAATAAATAATAATAATAATAAAGCAGTAATTATTTGTTTTGCTTCATTGTTTTCCTGTAAAGTTACTGTAATGTTTGATAACACAGACACGTTGCTCTGTATTCGCGGTACGTGTTACTCTGATCAGCTGGTTGACAACATGCACGGTGCGGGACAACTGATGAAGTTTGTTGGAGAAGCAGAGAAACATCTTCAAGCAAACTCTAAAAGTCCAGACGCCTTGCTTCAACCTTTTATTTGAATGAAAATGATCTGGATGACTGAGAATCTTCACAGACGTGAGGGACGGCACACCGTTTTTACGTGTGTTATAAAATGTGTACTCCGAGATAGTAGGGGGAGCCATGTCGCTAAAAGTTACCTAGTATCCCTTTAAGTTTAATTGCTGCGTGTTGGAGTTTCTGAGCAATCAAAATAAAATTCAGTTACTGTGGTTGTGATTGTTGTGTCTGAAGTGACTCAATGTCTGTCAGGTGTTGAATCAGAAGTAATGGGTGTTTTGGTGTTTGCTTTCGCCTGAAAGCAAGGAGCCTGTGACACCTCATATCCAAATATTAAATAAATTCACCATGTATATTATGAGTCTCAGCATTCATGGTTGTAAAGTGGGGTGACTGGTTTGGTGTGTAACTATGGGGTGGTAGTTAAAGTGTTGAAATTTAAATCAAACAGTAATGTAAATACTGGTAATAAATACTAAATACTGACCATACATTTTATTCTAGGCCGACAAATCTTTGGTTTGTGAGATCCCAGTATAATAATATTCAATTTACATAGTTTTTGAAAGTCAATGTTACACTCATTTTGGAGACTAATTTGTTTGGTAGGTAAATTTAATGTGCTATGCTGAGTATTTCATTTTTTTCTCCCTTTATGTGTTTTAAGGATAAACACCATGATGCTGCTCATGAAATCATCGAGACCATTCGGTATGTAACCTTTTCTCCCACTGATCCACCCCTTTTGAAACTCATTAAATGATGGCAATAATGCTGGCTTGACTTACACAAGTTCAGTTATTTAATAGCACCATCTTGACACAGTGTCTGATATAGTATTGCTCTTACATCTGTGCTTTTTCTAGGTGGGTGTGTGAGGAAATCCCAGACCTCAAACTTGCAATGGAAAACTATGTACTCATTGACTATGACACCAAGAGGTGAGCCCTGTATCATGTTATTCTCTGCATGCATCACTGACATTGCAGCAAAATAAGAGTTTTGTGTGAGTGTGATTATAACAATTTGATGCCTTCCCTTTTCTTTTTCTCAAAGCTTTGAGAGCATGCAGAGGCTTTGTGACAAGTACAACAGGGCCATTGACAGCATTCACCAGTTGGTGAGTCTACATGTGTGAAAATTTTCACTGTTGTGTAGGTGGAGTGAACATGAAAGCATTAATCACAGACATTAAGTAGATGATACTATATTTTTTTTATTTCAGCATTCCTTTGAAAGAATTCCAACATCCACCATGTACCTGTTATTATTTATTTTGGGCCATAATTTTTGAACAAGTTGTCACTGTGTCCTCTAGCCTCGTTTTATACCCAGACATCCTTGGATGCTTGTTCAGAGATGAAAAATGATTAATATATTCAATGGTGAAAATCTACTCTTGCAGTGGAAAGGGACCACCCAGCCCATGAAGCTAAACAAGCGACCTTCCAATGGGCTGCTGAGACATATCCTACAGCAGGTGTACAACCACTCAGTGACTGACCCAGAGAAGCTGAACAACTATGAACCCTTCTCCCCTGAAGTGTATGGAGAGACTTCGTTCGACCTTGTGGCTCAGATCATTGATGAGATGGAAATGATGGAAGATGACACATTTGTTGACCTTGGCAGTGGTGAGGATGCTGTTATTTTGGGATGTGGAATTTTCAGAAAGAATTGCTAAGACAAGAAATGCTTTTTCTTATTTGCAGGAGTGGGGCAGGTGGTGCTGCAGGTTGCAGCAGCGACCAACTGTAAGCACTACTATGGTGTGGAGAAAGCAGACATTCCAGCTACCTATGCAGAGGTGACTACAATTTACAGCGCAGCGTTTCCAAAAAAGGGCACAAGCCTTTTAGTGGCTGCTTTCAGACAGACAGTAGTGTCACAAATCACTTATTATCTTTTCATAGTAATGAAATGGCAAATGCGACTGCCACATAGTCCAGTATAGTCATAGTCTGCCAATAGTTGTATTTCGGTATTTAGTTTCACATTGTATCTTTCAGACCATGGATAAAGAGTTTAAAAAGTGGATGAAATGGTATGGGAAGAAACATGGGGAGTACACAGTAAGTTGACTTGTGACACTTTTTCATATTTTGTTTGCTACTTGTACTGAGGCTTTTTAATTACAATTGTACTTTTCTTAGCTGGAAAGAGGTGATTTTCTGTCTGAAGAATGGAAAGAAAGGATTGCCAACACAAGGTGGTTACATACAGACGCCATTTCCACTTCATGCATTTTTATAAGCTGGATGTGTTTGCAGCACAGTCTAATCCATTGCTTATGACTGAGGCTCAGTCCTGTGATAAACATTACTGTTGTTTTAGTTTCTACGCTTATTGACTTTATTCCTAAAAACTTTGATATTTTTGATATTTTTAAATGTGCTTTTTGTGTTGAATAAAATATTGATGTGAACTATTTTTGTCTGTCTTCCAGTATTATTTTTGTGAATAACTTTGCCTTTGGTCCAGAAGTAGATCACCAGCTGAAGGAGCGCTTTGCTAACATGAAGGAAGGTTAGTATTTATTTTTTATGATCACTGTTTGAGTCATTGGTTACCTTCTTTGCTCTTTGTGGTTAACTGTTGTGTACATTGTTGCAGAAAATGTGTCGATTCATTTTGTGTATTGGTTTGTCTTTGCAGGAGGGAAAATTGTGTCCTCCAAACCTTTTGCACCTTTAAATTTTAGAATCAACAGTAGAAACTTGAGTGGTAAGCACTATTTTTGGATTTTACAGACTGGTTTACAGGATGCTTCTTATGTTTCTTTATTTGACAATCTCTCTCCTATCATGCAGACATTGGCACAATAATGCGTGTGGTAGAGCTTTCTCCTCTGAGGGGCTCTGTTTCCTGGACTGGAAAGCCGGTTTCCTACTATCTGCATACCATAGACCGCACCATAGTAAGTACAAATCTTTATCTATATTGGTGTAGAAGAAGGTATGAATTCTAGCAAGTCATCAATCCATCAAGTAAGCAATGTGAGGACACTGAAACCTGGACTTTATTAAACTTCTATGGCATTCATAAAATCAGTTAACAGCCATAAAAGTGAAATACTTCTACTTTAAAAGGTGATATGAAGTCTAATGTATCTAATAATCACATTTTCCTTGTGTTTCAGCTTGAAAATTATTTTGCTAGTCTCAAAAATCCTAAACTCAGGGTAAGTACTCTCTTTCCCCTTTCTATTTTGGCAACATTACAGCATGTACTGTATTTTTATCAAACCCTTAACTTGGTTTGTATTATATCAGGAGGAGCAAGAGGCAGCTAGGCGACGTCAGCAGAAGGATACAAAGGACAGTAAAAGCAATAGCACCACACCCACAAAACCTAAAGATCATACCAAGGTAGGACATGGTCTTGCATGGGATAACCAAAAGTAATTATGTGCTTTCCTATATTGTTTACAATACAGTCAATATACCAAGGTGTTGCCTTTGTGTGAATATGCTGTTTGTTTGCCTGTTTATTGCAGCAGGACTCCTGTGGAGAAGAGGACCGTCCTAGCTTGGTGACTGTGGTCAAGCCCTCTGCCAAACCCCGAAGAGCCCGTCTGCTGTCCAAAGGCCGCAAGCTTAACAATAAGAAACGTGGTCGACCCAAGAAAGCTACCCCAGCTACTGAGAAGAAAAACAAAAAGAATCAGAGTGCATTGGATTTGCTGCACGCCAAGACCCTGTCTGCAGCACCTCCTCAGGGTCAGACAGCTAACGCACACAAGCACACCTCATCTATGATATGTTCCTTAAAACCTGTAATGGAGAGGGAAGTTTCATTTGACAATGTTGTTATGTGTATAGATGCATACCGGCCACCTCAGAGTCCCTTCTATCAGCTACCTCCAAAGGTCCAGCACTATCCTCCTAGTCAACTGCTGCTAAGCCCAACTCCTCCTGGTCTGCAACAACTGCTTGGTAAGCTGCTGAAAACACAAAACACTGACATGCTTAAAGCTGGAAAAATAGGTACAAAAACACAAGTAGAGGTTTAGAAAAGCATAATGTGTAAATGAGATATCAGAAGGAGAGACCCTGAGCCTTCTCTAATAACTTAATTGATGTTTACTAAATGTGACTGTATTGCTGCAAATGACTGTAATTCTCCAATTAACTGAAAAAATATGTTTTGTCTGTTTTACTCTTACTCTCTCCTTGTGCCAACACTCACTCACCTTTACAGATAACATCAAAGTTCAATACCTCCAGTTTATGGCCTACATGAAGACTCCTCAGTACCGATCCAACCTGCAACACCTTTTAGAGCAGGAAAAGGTAACCAGTTGTCATCTTGCAGATATAGCTGCAACTGTGATTTGTAGTGTGTTTGTAGGCATATTAAAGAAACCTGGAATAATCGTCAACTGAACTAATCTGATTTGTTTTCCTCTCTGTCTTTAGCAAAAACACAGGGATCTATCAGGACAGGCAGAGCAGCTCCATTCAGTCTGTCAGACTCACAAGGACAAGATTAAAGGTCTCTTTCAGGCCAAACTAGATGAGGTAGGAAGTGATGTTTTATTGCCCCTGTATGTGGCTGTACTCTTTGTTTCTGGAAATGTGTCTGTAACACAATTCTGATGTCTGTAAATGTGTGCGACCAGCTGGGGGTAAAGGCTCTGACTGTGGAGGACCTCCTTCAGGCTCAGAAGGAGATATCGGCTCACAATCGCCAGCTGAAAGAGCAGACTAAGCAGCTTGAAAGGGACATGGCATTGCTGAAAGACCACAGCCTGCTACTGGTGAGAATCTCAGAGCCTGTTGTTATTGTCATAACCTCCAACCTGTTACTGGAGCATCATCCCCAGGGGTTCACACCGGTTGCCGTCCCTACTGTACTGCTTTTGTGTCATGGTGATTTTAAGTAACAGGCTGGCAATAGTAAATTATTTTATTAACTACTTCTTTTTCCTTGTGGCTAATGAAAGGTGATTGTTGTGTTGTTTTTCAGCTCAAGTCTCGATGTGAAGAGCTGAAACTAGACTGGGGTTCTTTGTGCTTGGAGAGCTTGTTAAAGGAGAAGCAGGCACTACGCAGACAGATCTCTGAGAAACAGAGACACTGTTTGGAGTTGCAGGTACACAGTTCACCTGTTGGATCCATTTCAAACTCTCTCACCTTCCTCTGTAATGTTATTTTTTATTTACAATGTTCTGTGGTCCTTTCATGTGTCCCCATAACTCCTAAAAAAATTCCCTTGTCATCTGAATTATAAATAACTTGTGGTTCAGAAAGAGTGGAGGTACTACTGTCTGTCAGATAGTTTCTTAAGCTAGTCAACATGCTTCTTTTCTTGTGTAATGGTTCCCCCTGGTGTCTGTTTATAGATCAGCATTGTGGAGCTGGAGAAAAGTCAAAGGCAACAGGAGCTCCTTCGGCTCAAATCCTACAGCCCCCGTGAGGGTTCCCCATACAGAAAGAGCCTGGAGTCCCGCTCCTCCACAGACGTAGACTACTCTAAACTTGGCATGTCCTCGGCCGCAGCTCTCAATGGTGTCAGCCCAGAGCTCACCATCAACGGCACCGGCTCACCTTGTTTTGACAGGGTTAACACAAAGAATGAGCTTCTTTCTCGCTACCTGCCAATTTCTCCTGACCATGAGATCGTGCCTACCAACTCTGATGCTCGACAGAGGCAGCAAAGCTCCTCCCATGCTCTTCCTGACTACACACGCTTCTCCCCCGCCAAGATTGCCTTGCGGAGGCACCTTAATCAGGATAGCACTGCCACTGCTCACATGAGAGCTCCAGGGCTGAACACTCACAGGTTGGTTGCACTTCCAGCCTGTGTCATAAGGCATCACTCAGCAAACTAGATTGAGTTACGTTTACCTGTTGTTTTTTCAGAGAACTAGGCGGCGTTCACTCTCCACTTGGAGCCAAGCAGAATTGCCCCTCTCCAAATGATGCTCAGAACAATCCCAAAAACTCTGAGAGGGTAATGTTTGCACATGTCCAGATCGATCGTTTTTTTTCACCTGCATAATATTCTCCAAACTAAGCTAGGCTCTAAACATAAAAAATTGTGTAGTGGTTGGACTTAGGTCGGACTTTTGTAATATCTTATTTTCTGGATGTACAGATAGCTCTCTACAGTGCAGACAGGAACAGCAAGAGAGGTCATATTTTTCAATGTTAGCATTTCTTCAGTGACTCCCAGTGAAATGAAATTAAATAAATCTTTCCTGACTTACTAGGGCAGATTCCATTACCTGCATGAATACATTTGAATTAAAGTGTTGCCACTGTGTTCTTATACAGGTTGGTAAAGAGAGGAGTCCATCTGTGCAAGGTGACAACAGCATAACAAGCCTTCCAATTAGTATCCCACTGAGCACTGTTCATCCAAGTAAACTACCAGTCAGCATCCCTCTGGCCAGCGTGGTGCTTCCTAGCCGTGCTGAGAGACTGGTAAGAAATGCGGAGCCCACTTGCTGTAAAACAAAACATGCAAATGTTTGATTTTGGCTGTCTAAATATTTTGTAAACAAACTTTTGTAAACCACAGTTTTACTTTTATCCATTTACTTTTACAGAGAAGTACTCCAAGTCCTGTGTCTCAGGCCAATGGTAAGGACTAGCCCTCAACCACTTCACATGTTCTTCACATATTGTACAGTACTGTTATTATTGTATGATCTGCTCCTTTTTGTTTAATGAACAAATTTGCTGTATCTAGAGTATTTGTCTACTCCTCCTTTACATCTTTGACCATGACCTCTTTGGTTTTAGGGTATTTGTCCAACTCAGGGTTGATGAATGGAGGTCCCCACCCTGAGGACCATAATGGTGCTTCTTCTTCACCTCCTCTACACAGCAACACATCTGTGTCTGGACCATTAGGACGAGGAGGTCCCATCCAGAGCCCCGCACTCAGCACTGGAGGGGTTCTCCAGTATGCTGACGGACCCCCTAGGATTCTTCCAGAAGACGGACCAGACCGCCAGGGAGGCGAATCAGACACAGAGCCCCAGGATAATGAACTGCGGAGGAGAATCTTTTTCTCTTCCTCCTCCTCCTCGTCTTCCTCTTCGTCAGGCAGTGGAGGCAGTGTGGCCGGAGGATCACGCCTCCACCATCACACCGGCAATTCAGCCAAGCAGGGATATCACAGTAACCATGGAAACCACCACCACCAATCCCCCAGCACACAGCACACTCACACGCCCACGCATACGTCATCATCGCACTCCTCTCACAACCTCAGCTCTCAAGAGGGACGCAAGCGTGGCAGAAGGAAACGCAGCTCAGCAGGGGGTGCCATTGCCAGCGGATCCCCAAAAAGAAGGTCATTCCCTGGGCTGAGTTCCAACAACCACTCCTCAGGATCGCCACTCAACATTAACTCCATGGTGAGTTGCCTAAAGTTGAACAAGAAAAGGAACATTATGACATTTAATTCTTCAGTGGCTCCAGAGTTACCCTTCCATTATAAAATCATAAGAAAAACAATGAATTCTTATTACACTAGTCCATAAACAAGACTTAAAAAATGAAAGTTTCTGCTGCATGTTTTGAGCATAATGTTATCATTGCATTTTGGGTCCATTTATTTGGGTGATGAGACTAGTTTCTGATTACATTCTGTTTGTCTTCAAACCTGCTTTTGCAACAACAGGTCAGTAACATCAACCAGCCACTGGAGATTTCTGCAATCTCCTCCCCGGAACAATCAAGCCGCAGCCCCAGTGGACCTGACTTGGATCAGCCTCCTATTTTAAAGAGAGAGCGCCCCCTTGAGCTGAATGGCACAGGTCGATACTCCACCGCACCCAGCTCAGATGATGAGGACTCGGGATATCCTGCTGACAGCTCTAGCTCTCGGTAATGCAGAGTTTAGTAGTAATGGCTGCATGATATTCCCTTTTTTTTTATCAGATGTTACCATGGAGTGAGAAACGTCCAATGTTTTGATATAATCTTGATTTATTTTATATTTTATTGTACTTCTGTGTTTTGCTGGTGTTTGTTCTAAATTTTTCTTTTCTCTTAGAATTGAAAGAAAAATAGCCACCATATCTTTGGAGAGCCGAGATGGACCTGGTAGGCTTGGTGATGGTGAGCGAGGTAAGAAACAAAAATTGTAAAAATATGAACAAAAACCAATATTTTCTCCATCCTATTCACATTGGGGTTTTTTCTTATCTAGGCAGAAAATCTGGTAGCAGCAGTGGCAATAGCACAGGCAGTGAGGCCTCGTCCTCATCTTCGTCATCCCTGTCTTCTACCAGCAAGTGGAAATCTACTTTTTCCCCCATTTCCGATCCCAAGCAACCTAACTCCGACCTTAGACAAGGGGGCTCTCCCTTCAGCATGGGGGGGTCAAGCCGGGGAACAGACTCGGATTCTGACCACAAACAGCAGCAGGTGAGGAAAGGGGGTGAAGGGGACTCGTCAACCTACACGACCCCCAACCCTTTCCTCAGTCAGGAGGCAGGGTCCCGAGGTGGAGGCTGTGGTGCTGGTGGAGCCCAGGGAGGCGGTGTTTCAGACCAGCGCCAGGCCCTCCAGAAGCAGAAGGCTTCTCGTGACTGGGAGATGAAGACCAGCAACAGCATGGGCAGTCAGAACATCTTCATCTCTGCTGCTGCCAGCAGCGGAGGTGGCATCCTGAGTGGGAAGGTGGGAGGAAGCCCTGTAGCAGTTTCCTCAACCACAGGTTCATCAGTGGGACAATACCTGGGGTCTCAGTTCCCACTTGGAGGGACCTCAGTCTTACAGTCGTTGTTCGGGGCACAGACAGGTGGACCCACAGTGAGTGGAACTCCTCGGCTTGTCAATGGACACTCAGCCCTGGGAACCTTCTCCAGTGCTGGTCTGGCAGGGGGAGCCGCTGGAGGTGAGCATCTCTGATCATCAAAAGATGATTACATGAATTTTTATCTTGAAACAAGTGATCAGTCAGAGTGAGGTCTTAGTCTTATGCCGGGGTCATCTTGTGACAGAGTAGTATCACAGGAGAAGGAGGTAAGTGCTGCTGTCTTCCTGTCATGCCAAGTTTGACAGACTCTCTGCGCTGCCTTGCTTTGACATTGACTGGCTGCTTGGTTTATGCAGTTGGAAACACCCTTGGAATATATGACATTTTTAAAGACATGTAGAAAAGTTTATAATTTTGTGATAGACAAATTGATCTTGTGTTGATCACATTGCTATTTTTGTCAGTTTTCATGGGTGTTTCTGTTCAGGCTGTATGTCAGAGTCATTTCACTTGTATGAAAACTGTTGTTTTTTTTTGCTTTGGTATTTAATTGGCCACAGTTCTCCATTTGGTCTCACTACATTTACAGTGCATTGACTCTGTTTGCTTTCTGTGTGCTTGTCTCAGACTTGCTTGGCACTATGCACAACCTGGCTCAGTCCTGCTTATCTCTTTGTCCCCCCCTCCTTTCTTACTCTCTTTGCTACTCTTATCTGCTCTCGCTCTCTTCCTCTGTCTCCACTCTCTCGCCCTCCCCCTCCTTCCATTTTCTGCTATATGATTTGCAGGTATATTTCACCACGTGGTTCCCTCAGTGTCCTCCCATCAGTTTGGGGCAACGCTGCCCACCTCTGGAGGCCTCAGCTCTCTGCTCAGTCTCTCGTCCTCTTCCTCTACCTCCTCCCAAACCCAGCAACATACCAGTCCCCAACCAGCCTCCACGCGCCTGGCCTCCGTGTCCTCACCTCTCCCCCTCTCCCTGTCGCAGGCCCAGCACAGCCGCACCCAGTCGGTCTTGCACAGCCCCTCTCCTCCCACGCTCTCCCTGCCTCCACCACCACCCCTGCATAGTGTCCCTTCCTCCGCAGCACCCACACACTCTGATGCCCCACCATCCTCTCGTTCAGACTCCCTCCACTCCTCGCGTCTGACCCACTCCTCTCTCCACCACCAGAGAGCACAGTCATCCATCTCTCTCTCCATCTCCTCCTCCACCTCTGCTGCTTCTGCCTCTACCGCTGCTGCCGCTTCTGCCTCCCTCTCCTCTCCCTCTCTGTCAACCTCCTCTTCCTCCTCCTCGTCTCGTCCATTCGCAGTGCACTACTCCCCTCGACTGCCCCCTCCACCACCGGTAAGCAGTTCAGCTGGTGGAGGGAGCATGTGGAGGTCTCAGGGCATACATGGTACCTATACCACCTCCCAGCTCCCCGGCTCCCGACCCAGATAGGGTTGGGATTGTGTGGGGAAGGGCGGAGGGCAGTCAGGGGGTGAACAGAGGGGGAGAGAGACTGGTAGGGAGTGAGAGAGACAGGATGCCTGTTTTCCATGTGCTTCAACAAGATGTTGTTCTGATTGAACAAGGTAAGACAACTGGGGCTGGGAGTTTAAGTGTAAATGGGTGACGAGACTGACTCAGGGTGCTTTTTCTGTCTTATGTTTCAGGTAACTGATGAAAAAACTACCTCAGCATTGAATAAATTATGCAAATGTCCAGTGTGGACCAAGGCACTGTCCTCATTCACTGGTGCTTCAAACTGTCTGCACTACCCACCCGCCTCCAAGACCGGCTTCTGTTCTGGGATCTTTCACACACAGTCGTCCACACACCCACACACAGTCGTCCACACACCCACACACAGTCGTTCACACACTAACCACCACTATGGTCACCTTGAGCAGAATTCATTGGTACTGGTCATGTTTATGTTTAATGTGCTAAAATCTGGCTGCTGCTGTCGCCCAGCTCAGAATGAACTGAATTTTCATGTCTGGTTTAACTTTAAGGTGCTTTTTTATTATGATAGCCTTTGTGTTTGTCACAATTACACCAAATATTCACGACCTGTCGCAGTCTCTTCGAAGTCAAATGGGCATGTACACACACAGCCAGTTCACTGAACTCTGCTCAGATGTCATGCCTTCCTGCACGCATGCTTTTTTTATCTCTGTTTTTGTCCCTCTGTGAAATTCAATATTTGTTTTGACATGTTTGACATGAAATAAGATGAGGAACTAATTGTTTTAGTCTAACACCACACTGGACAGTAGGAAACAGTTGTGTAGCAGAAAATGTACAAGTCCTGGCTGCTTTAGTTGACACCTCTGTGATATTCAGTGTGTTCACTTCGATGAGCTGCAGTGATGCTACAAAATCTTTTTGGATTTTGCCTTAGAAGACAACAACTCTTCGTTTTTGCTACTAACTGGAGCAAAAATCATGAAGTTCTCATTTTGACCTTATTCTTGAGCGGTGTGATTTTACTGTTACTATCAAATACATTACATATCATACTTTTTGGTATTTGGTAACAGTAATCAGACACACTTCTTGTTAATATCAGTTAATAAGAAAAATTAGCCACATGTCCAGGGGCGTCAATGTGTAATGCAAACAGATATGAGTACATTTTGAGCCCTCATAAAATAAAACTCATAAAATTAATGAGATGGTGCTCTGTGTAGACATTCTTATTCACTCTCTATTAGAGTGATGTCATGTTTGGTGAAGCTGAATCCAGGTGTGAATGAATTACAGTAAAATCCAAGTTTCTGTATTTATTCTCTGTTTGGTAAACCACACTACTATTAGGACCACAGCCGATATATATTCTCACAGCAGGATTTTTAAACTTTCTTAAGCTAAATTCTTTCTTATTTATCATTGCTGTTGAGGAATACAAGTTCAAGCAAATATGAAATTAGGGTTAGTTATAATACAGACACATGCACACTCACACAGTCATGCATGCAAATCCTCACACTGGGAATACATGATTTACCATAACCACAACAAACTACTGGACTCCTTTTCACACCTTTTTGTTTGCTGTTTATAATTGTGTAATATTTTTGTAAACAATGTTTGTACTGTGAATGTGAATCATTCTGACTGTATAGTTGTGGATAATTTAGATTATTATATTTATGCTGTCGGTCTTTCCATTTGCCTTGGTATTTTTTCACCCTTTTTTTTTTCTTTTTTTTAAATCCTGAATTGTGTTGACATTGTAGAATGCAATAGTGTGTGTACTTGACTCACAGTCTGAAAACAATGGTGCTAAGGACTGTGCCTGATTTTATTTATTCTTTAATGAAAACGACAAAAAAAAAATACAAGTGGATACTTGGTGCTGTACACAGGGACATTTGTAAAGCCATGTTTTGGCGTTTCCTTTCTGGTATTTAAAATGCGTTTGTCTCGTTCTTTGAATGCCTAGTGTACAACTGTAGACACCACCTTTCTATGAACAGCTGGCTCAGAGTAAACGCGTATGTTTCTCATACAGCAGCTTTAAAACATACTTCAGCCCACATTGCTCTCAGAAGTGAGCTGCTTACCTGTTAGTGAACTGAAGACACACTGTTTTTGTACATAAGTTTTGTTTTTCATGTACTTATACATCGTAAACAGAAGGGTATATAAAATGTGTATCTATATACAGTTTATATATATAAGTATATATATATACATATATATAAAAATATAAGAAAAGGGGGGTGTTTTGGTGCTGGCATTGTGACCCTTAAAAACAACCTGTTAAACA
Source organism: Ambassis agassizii (assembly GCA_036025115.1). Lineage (NCBI taxonomy): Eukaryota > Metazoa > Chordata > Actinopteri > Ambassidae > Ambassis > Ambassis agassizii. The sequence goes on from JAVQJX010193758.1 coordinate 20,362, forward strand.
GGAGGCTTGAAGCCAAGCAGCGAAAAGCGTCACCACCACGGGACCTTAAATAGACAGTGCTGAGCAGCATCTGAATCCCTGTGATTATACATATATATAGATATAAACACACACGCCAGAAGCTGTGTGTGTGTTTACCACATTAAGGTGCTGTGGCTTGAACACAACTAGATTCCAGCACTGGGAACTGTTAACGCTTTTAACAGATGTTTTCTCATCTTTGTGTTTAAATTTTTTTTTTACCAACCCAGATTCTGCAGGAAAAATGGTGCTTCTGTTTCCAAACAATTCAGATCTTACAAACTGGTGCATACACAGCTATGTGTCTTTACACACACTGTCTTCAGATGTCTTACAGACAAGGCCATACCTTGTCATGTGAGAATATTGTGTAATTATAAGAGACGTGCTGATGTAAAACACTTGGTGTGTGCGTGCGTGTGAGAGCCAAGCTTCCTTTTTTTTCTGATAGCGGGAATACACTTAAGCTCTATTTGTGTGTGTGCTTTTTCCCCACTACACCAGTGCATATCTAAGGGAACATTAGACTAATAATCAAAGCTTTATAGTAAAACCTGTCCTGTGCACTCCCTCTGTGAACACAGACGTTTCTCAAGTGTTAAGAAGAACTCATTTTAGAGCATAATTAGAGACTAGTCCATTTGTTACCAGCACTGAGAGGTATTTTGTAATTATTGTTGATGCTGTTTTGATTTTCATACTCTTGGTGTTTGATACAATTGCAGTTCCATGTTAAGCTTTTAATTGTGTCTTCAGAATTCCTGTTGGTTTTTAATACTACTAGTCAGTCAGACAGCATGGTGCTCTCCTTCACTTAAAACAAGGAAATTGCAGCTATTGATAAATACTACTCTTCTCCTGTTGTGCTGCAGGGTTTTTATGGTTTGATAGCCTTCAACACAAGCTCGCCTGGTGGCTTTTCTGATAGTCTGGTCTAACCTTTGGAACTCTCTCTAATGTGGAGGGGCTGTGCGTTGTATGTGCAAGTAAGAAACGTTTGTGGAAACATCTCAGTTTTGTAGGACCTTGTGTGATTAGTCAAAGGGATTTTGTCATTATTACAGTCCTTTGGTGTATTTAAAGCTTCCTGCATACTGCATTCTGCTTCATTATGGGTAGATAATCAGTAAAAGCTTTGCAGTCGAGGCCGTTTACTCTTAAATCCTGCCAAAGGTCTTCACTCAGGAATTTCCCCCACATTGCTTGAAATGATTACAATTTTCTATAAACTACTGCATGTCACATTAATTTACCACCTTGTGGCATTGTGACGTCCCAGCCTAACTCAGGACCAGCACTATCCCACAGTAAGCATATTTCCAGAAAAAGAAAACAACAATCTGTCTCCTCAGACTCATTCCTGCTGGCACATACATCCAGCCTCTTCAGGGAAATCAAGCTTTATGAGTCATTCTGATCTCGAGAAGCTGTGGAAAAAAAATGGCTACGACTTTAAGCATCTTCCTCATCTCACAAATGCCTCTGTCTAGATCTGTGTCTCTAAGAAAGAGGTCCATTGTCCTCTGTTGGGATCCCTCTCATTGTGTGTGGATGTGTGTGGAGAGGGACACCAACACGACAGATGTGACCAACAGTATGTGTACAGTGATCTCTTTGATAGGTGAAGCCAGGGCAGGTTTGAGGTGCAATAATGGCAAACCTACTTTCCAAAAGGCCCTGACTTTTTCATGGAAAAAATTGTTACTGTTTGATGTTGGTGCTTTTATCCTAAAAAAAAAAATGTTATAATGAAACAAATGGAATTAATGTTTTTTTTCCTGCGTTTTATGATTATTAATAAAAAATGTTTCATATAATGAGTTAATTTTTGTGTAAGGCATAGTTTGTCTGACTCCATTGTGTTTAATGGAAATACTATATATTTAAGAAAAAGGATATGATGGAGGAACTGTGGAGAAGTGCTGTTATATATTTTTATAGGGAAAAAAAGCTCCCTGTACTAAAATTCATGGAAGATTGACCTTGTGCAACAGTGCCTGTTATGCCTCCCAGAAACCCTCCCTTTACTCCTGCATATCGATGATTTCCACCTGAGCCTGTTTATGTTGTAACACAGAAGACATTGTTGTGGTCTAAATTGTCTAACATGGTGTTCCTCTTTAGGGATGTCCAAACGAGCTTTGTATATTTTCATTAAGGTGCTGTCAAGTTAACAGTGTGGTCCCAAATAAGCTGCAGTGCTTTTGCTCAGTGAAATATTTGTAATGTTCCAGGATGAGCCGTAGTTTTTATCTGTTGGGACACAGAGCCGACCTTGACTGTCTGAAAAAACAAGTCTGCAGCTGTGAGAATAGAGGAGGGAGTACAGCTCTTTGAAAGGAAATCACATCTCCTACTGAGAACTAGATTTTTTTTTGTTGTTGTTGCCGTATGAATGATACCAGATAACCTGTATGCATTCATTACCTGAACTGAATGCCACTGTTTTTGTCCGTTGTCTGATTAGACGCAATCACCTAAATGCAGCTGGTGGAGTTTGTAGTGTATTCAGAAGAATAAAAGTAAAACAAAAAAACATAGTGCTGGATTGATAAATAAAGGCCACAGCCTATTATTTCTGGCAACGAGCTAAGCTAATGTCCTATGCTACATTTTGCTTTATGTGAATTTGCAGTTCATAGAAACACTGTACAACTATATGCTAGTTACATGTTTTCCTCTCAGCTCTTTTATATATATATATATATTACCTTTGGACATAACCAAGACATCTCTTGCTATGCTAAGCTAACAGTCATCCGTTTCTTGTGATACATTACACACCAGTATTTTCCGTAGTGTTTTCTGTCTTTGCGTCCTCATGCTGTTCCATCCATCATCACTGAAAAAAAATCCTATTATTATGGATAATTACAGCATATACCCATGTGTTTTTGCTTTTTGCTTCTCTTAGCCCATCCTTCTCTATAAAACATACTGTTTTCTTTGAATATTGTTCCTTATCTCTGCCTGAGGATTAAAACAACACCTCTCATCTGTCAGCCTGGGGGTGTTTGGACAGCGAGAGGCTCATGAGAAAATTCACTGTCTAAACTTGACATGTCTTCACCTCATAAGTCTCAGTATTCAACAGAGATACGGCAGTGTTTTCTTTTGGTCTGTGTGTCCTCTCTGGAGGTGTGTGCCAAACATCTCAAATAGAATCCACATCCAAATCATCAAGGACAAATAATATTCCTATTTTGGCAGCCTGTCTCCCAGTCAGTGAGAAGGGAAGGTGGGAGGATGCAACTCCCATCCTCTGGAGTTTGACCCATTCAAAGCAAGAGATTGAGAAAGGTCCGACCACACAGGCGTCCATTCACACAGGGATAGCATGTTGGCTGTGTTTGCACTTTACAGCGGAGCGCTGACGCTCTGTGTGGCCCAGCAGCCGATGCCGACCCACAACCCCACAGCAGCACCAGGTCAGACTCTGCACCTTTACACTTCACTGCATCCATTTGATCTTTATGTGTGTATGTTTTTTGTTTTTGTTTTTTTTTTAACATCCTCAGCTCCTCACAACACACCATGCTTTGTGGAGGACATATTTGCGGTGCTGCGTGAACGCGTGGAAAATGACGATGAACTGACAAACAGCAGCACGACTTTGTTTGGAATCTGCACCACATCTGATAATTCATCAGTGTTATCGAAGCTCACCATAGAAATGAAAGGAAACCAGAGAAGTGAACTGGAGGTTCTGCGTCCACCTGCGGGTAATGGAGATATCTGTCTGTCTGTCTGTCTGTCTTAAACATGGTATAATGTTTTTTTTCCCCCCCTTTAGTGCTCATGCAAGATGAGAGAGGGCCGCTCGTTTTGACCTTTGACCTCCTACAGTCTCCTCTGCTGAACCCTCTGCTGCTCTTGGCGTTTGACAATCCCCTCTCAGGAGGAGACATGGACGTCACCTTCACCAGTCAGTCTCTGCAGCCTAACACACAGGTAAATAAAACACTGGAGCACATTTCACCAGTCACTCACTAACCCTACAGTTTGCTGTCTTTTCCAGTCTGTGTGCATTTCAGGGGAAACTCAGTACATCGTCCTGACAGGAAAGTCATCAGAGGCCAGTGTTTACAATAAGTGGGTGGTTTCTATTGAGACAAAAATCCCTGCCACGAGTAAGATATCATCTTCTGTTGTTTGTATTTCCATGTGTCATGTGCTGCTCCCCTCACATTTCCTCCTCATCGCAGTGCAAAACCTAAAAGACGCTCTAATTGGTGGAAAATCGGGAAGTAGCTTCACCATGACTCCACTTCTGCTTTTCTCTGTGCAAACAGGAAGTGAAACAAGGTTATTACAGCATTTATTTTCCCCACTAACACTGCTGACTCTTGTCCAAATGGTGCTCATGGATAATTGTCATTCTCTTTCCCAAGACTCAAACATGTTTCAGGTTCACCACTGCCCACAGCCTCGCAGACCTCCTTCCTCTGTGAGCTGAAGCGGTTCCTGCGTGCTGTCCTGCATCAGGAGCATCCCGAGTCCACTCTTCTAAAGCTGGACTCCTTACAGTCCCTGCCTCCCCTGACTCTCGGCTTGTCCTCCAGTGAGACGCTGCTGGCAGCAATCATCAACTCCTCAGCCCCCACCATCTTCTCCTTTAGTGGCTGGGATTCTGTGGTTCCGGTGCATCGTGGAGAGCTGTCCATGTCTCCTGCCCTGCTAGAGGAGCTCAGGCAGAGGTTAGGCCAGACTGTGACACAGGTGATGGAGTTGATAAGAGGAGAAAAAGTGGCTAACAGAGCCGTGCAGGGCCTGGAGAGGCTCAAAGAACTCAGTGCTTTCCAAAAGGACGAACCTGCAGCAGGTGATGTGTTCAAGAAAACACCATCATAAAGTATTGTTTTTGCTTTAGTGATGCATCTGTTACATGACTTTATGACCAGTAGACCTGATGTCTGATGATTGTGTTTCCTTTTCAAACAGGACAGAGACAGTACCGTGCTTTTCTTCTGCTGAAGGCCGTGCAGACTGTGGCTCATGCCTATGAGATGCAGAGACGACTGCGGCCAACCAGAGCAGGCCCCAGTAATCCAGTGAGGGGTAACATATGTGGGCTGAGGAGCCTCACTGTGTCCCTTGAAAAGTTTCTTATTGGTCCAGACACAGTTAACATTAACAACTGCCACGGCTCTTGTGCTTTCCCGATGCCCAGTGGCAACAACCACGCTGTCCTGCTCAACTCCCACATCGACAACGGAAATGCGGATGAGCGGGCGCCCTGCTGTGTGCCTCTGGCTTATGAAGCCCTGGAGGTTGTGGATTTGAACCAACAGGGGACCTACCTGTCCATAAAGCCAGATGTGATAGCAAAGGAGTGTGGATGCCGCTAAAACTATTTCACTTATTCATTTATATATGTTGCATGCAGTATTTATACAATGTTAGTAAAAGCACCTTATATATATATATATATATATATATATGCATAGTCAAGTAGATTGATGCATGTAAGCTGTCATTTATTCAAAGCAAACGTCTTTGTATAAACCTTTATATGCTTTATTTCAGCACCCAAGCTGACAATAACAAGTGATGATGTGACAGCTAAAGTTTTACTTCAGACAAAACAATTGATTAAAGGTAACATGTTGATCAAATTAAAGGCAGAGCATGAGGTGTTTTCAGAAATCTGTTGTTCTAACATCTCTTTGTCAACTTTCATTTAATAAATTCTAAATGTATCATCATTTAACTTTAGGTTTCAGGATTGCTTTGTTGCCTATGGGCTTTTTTCGTCTTCTTATTGTGCCAAGTTCTTCAGACCCCCACCACCACATGAAAGTGTCCCATAGGGAGATCTAGAGGAAACAACACACAGTAATGGCTTAATGAAACACAAAATAAAGTAATGAATAATAAAAAAATAATAATAAAAGACAGACAGACCTGAGTAAATGAACCGCTCTGCAGACTTCCAACGAACGACCTGATTCCTGTCTCCTCAACGAACGAATCCAGCGCTTCTGCAAAAAGAAAGATGCTAAAATAAAATGATAAAGGAATACAATAAAGCTGGAGGCCGAATATATCTAACAAGTCACAAACAAACCGGTCTTGTAAGTTAGTCTCCTTATAAAGCGACTAAACTGGATCACAGCAGTACTCACCATGCACTTCATTAACTCCAGAGCTCACTAGCATTACAACCAGTGCCAGCACTAAGCAGCGGTTCATAGTGACGCCTTTCCATGGATTGGGAACATCACTCAGGTTTTCAATGGACAGAATCCTTTCATAGGACACTTAACAAAAAGACACAAACAAGTGAGACAGATTTACTTCACTGTGTTTTGAAGGTTGCATGAGGATCTTACTGATGTTGTCTTCAGATGATCCAGCCCTGGTTTCGTAATTTCCTGCAGATTAAGGATTGGGTTGGATCCAAACCGTAGCTGTAACAGAGAGAATTCATCAGGCATAGTTTGTGAAATGTGTGTTTGTCTGTCCCTCGACTACCACTTACCATTACCAAACGCACTGTATGTTTGGACAGCCTAAAATAGCTCTTTGAAATAAGATCTGCACGCACTTAGAGTTTAGCTTTATATGATCCTTTACACAGATAATACATAAACGTACCTGATTCACCACTGCAGACTGCAGATTAAAATGATAGTGGAGTTAAGTTGGTGTTTTCTGTTCTGCTGGCAGCACAGACAGCCTGCCTTCTTGATTGACAGGCACAGATGAGAGGTGTAGAATAAGACAAAATGTTATTCATGGTCTGCTCTAATACTGTTACACTTACAGTTTCCATTTGGGACTAGATCATTAGTATTGTTAAATAATCTTCATCAGTGCCTTTTATTGCAAGACCAGAATCGGTGATAAACTCATCTGACGTTTATGATTATGGTGCTTAAAAATGCTGCATCATGAAGCTAACTGCTATTTTGGCATCTTAAAGGGCTACAGTGCAAAATAGATCACTATTGAGGATAGGGTTGAAATGAATTTCCAACAAATGGGTCGACTCACTTTAAACTTTAAATCAGGGGTCTCAAACTTGCGGCCCGCCGGCCAACTGCGGCCCGTGGGACGATAGTTTGTGGCCCTCACCTTAATATGAAAAATTAATGTTCGTGTGGCCCGCAATTTTGCTATGAATGACTTTGTCGGGGCGTCCCTTGACATGAACGCTTT